>CM022297.1:530593816-530628509 GCA_011799875.1 Thinopyrum elongatum
TGCTCTTCTACTGCTGCTTTCTTCTATTCTGCAGCCCTCTTCTTTGCCTCTAGCAGTGCTTCTTTTTTAGCTGCTTTTGCAAGCTTCTTGGCCTCAAGTCCTTGGTCTCTATGAAGTTCTATGAGGCTGTGCTTCGACTCCCGCACCCCCCCCCCCCCCCCCCCCCCCCCTCCACGTTGCTTCCGATTTGGGGGAAAAAGTGCGTCCGTGCTGCTCGGCGGACTCATACAGACCCGAGTTGGATGGCACAACACATCCAGACAGCACGGTCCGGACATATGCAGGCAATTTGAGGGTCCATGTTGGAGATGCCCTTACAGTTCTCAACCATCTCTCTTGCTCAGTCTTTTAAAAAATCCAGATCTATTATCAAAGTTCATCAAAAGTACAAAGCATTTCAAATATAATAAAAATTGCATCAAGATTCCAAGGCCACCGAACGACCACTACTATTGACAGAACGAGCGGCCGATGCGCCCTGTCGCCGCTTTCCTATTGGACCCGGCTTGACCTTGTCGATGACAGCCGAGAAGTCTTCGTGCGCATGCCCCTAAGGATCAGCGCCCTGAGCCGCGGTCGTCGTCGTTGAACCCTAGAATAGATCTGAAGCACCTGACACCAAATCTCACCACACAACAAGAAACCCTAACCTCACCGTCCCAAGAAGACGGCATGAATCTATGTTGAAGCTCCGTCCAGTACGTCTAGATGGAGGAAGTACAGTACTGTAATTAACGTGTCGCAAGCACTCAGATTCAGATGTCAATTATCGATGATGCCATGCATGATGGTTTATCTGCGCTAGCTTAATCAACTCGGACACAAAAATGCATAATCCCTGGATTATTATTCCCTACTCGAGGCAGATGCCAGCCACAGTGCTCTACTTATTGAGTATTTTACTCCCTCCTCAATCTTCATGACCTCATCTAAGATGTTTCCACCGAATACATCCTTATTGTTTGACATTTGGAGCAAAGTCAAATACAAACAAGAACAGAAGCTAGCTAGCGCTGGTCCAGAGACAGGTGCACACATAACATTAGCGGCACGTGAAACTGGGATACTTAATGAGATTGATTAGGTTGGTCAATCCATCTGTTAGAGCATCTCAAGCCGGGTATCCAAATTCCCAAACACCTCAAACGTCCGGACGGACGACCTGATCAATGACCGGTCAACAAAAACCGATCCAGACGTACGCCACAAACGGGCCTCAAACGCCCAGGCTGACGGGCACCCCGCAGATTCAGCCCAAATATGGGACGGATATGAGGAGGTTCGGGCGCATCTTCCACATCGGACTGATGATTGGATCCCACACGGAATTGCCCGGAAACCCAACAGTCTGACAAACGTCTCCTTCAGTGGGTGTGTGATTGCAGCGTGGCATCGCTTCGGCTCGCCCCCGGAGGCCAATCCGGCTATTTAACTAGCGTCGTCCACCAACCCTAGCCACATCCATCTTCTCCCTCTGCGCTGCCAGCCCGAGCCTATCCACCTCTCTCCCCCTCCGCTATTCTTCCCATGGCGTCCGGTTTCGCCATGGCCCGGCAAAAGAAGACGACGTATGTTATGCTCACACCAGAGCGCCGGTTCTAGATTAAGGAGGAGATCTGGGCAAGGGCACACCAACCGCATCGCAGCCGGCCTGCCTTAGGACTCCCTGGAGCCAGAGGAGGAGGATGAGCCGGAGCAGCATCCGGTTTCGATGGAGTGGCGGATTCGGAGGAGGACGGGGCGAAGCAGCCAAAGGACGAGCTAGCGTCGGCTGTGGGCTTCGGCATGACGCCATGGTGGAGTTTGTTGTCACCCAAGCGGAGGAGATGGCGGAGCAGCAGGCCATCAATCCTGGAGTCCATCCAGGGATGAGGCCTATGTCGAGGCCAACTGGCAGTTCATTCGGCAGGAACGGGCGGCGACCGACAGGCTTTTCGCCGAACTTGATGCAGAGGCAGTGGACAAGGTGGAGCAGCCGGAGGAGCCGTAGGAGTCAGAGTTGCGGCTGCCGGCCGTGTACCCGGAGCCACGCACAAAGATAGTGGACATCGCCGACGAGGATTAGAGTAGTATAGATTGATCTACGTAGGATTTCTCGTTTGCATGCTTTATATGTATTTAAGGTTTCAAATATGAGGTATCCGAATGCAGAGGAGTAAATTTAAGATGGGGCCGGCTACTGCCCGCGGACGACTTTGGACGCGTCCGCGGATGTTTGAGGGGGTGGATTTGTCAAATCCGGGCTATAGATGCTCTTATTTACGTGCAAATTTTGATGTGATCCTGCATCTTTGCACCTAGTCCGTGTAGGGCATGCAGTGGAACTGATTAATCACTTACGCGTGCGCGCCCATCTTGTCTTTGTTTTTCTCTGTTTAAAAATAAAAGGTCATCCGCACCGTTGTGTTTGACTTTCTACCGATCCAGGTAGCACTATACAATAAGGCTGGTCAGAATGGTAGTATCGTAAAGGGTATCATACATACCATCTAGATTTTTTGGATTATGTGACACACAATTAAATAAAGAAAGAGAGGATGTAGTATCATATTAAATGTTGTACTACTTTATGTCATGCATGACAATTAATAAGGCAACCTAAGATACTAACTTATGATACTATGCATCACAGAAGTAGTATCATACATATACTAGTATCATGCATATGATACTAGTGTATGATACTACCTCCCTAATGCATAGTATCATATATTAGTATCATGTAGTACTTTATTTATTGCCATGCGTGACACATAGTAGCATAGCATTTATTATGATATGGTATCTAGTACTCAACCCTATCTATGACACCTCATCAAAATTGCCTAGTTGACATGCATGATACTAGTTATGATACTCACATTACGACCAGCCTAATGCTACACCTATGTACATCTGCGAACAATTTTACTTAAACTACCTAACTAACCCTCTCTCTTCCCTCATTTTCAAGGAGGGTGGGCCCAGCCTCCCTCAATCTCCAATCAAAACTCTCCAAGTTGCTGATTACGTTAATCACCTAATAATCATTACGTAGATATAGCATTACTCAGCACTTTATCACTAGTAGAAAAATGCCCATTTGTCCCGGTTCCAGAGGCCAATTCGTCCAGGTTCTGGAACCGGGACTAAAGGGTCGGGACTAAAGCCCAAAACATTTAATCCCGGTTAGCTTACGAACCGGGACAGAAGGTACTCCACGTGGCTACCGCGAGGAGCCCGGGCAGGAGGGCCTTTGTCCTGGTTGGTAACACCAACCGGGACCAAAAAGCATCCACTCGTCAGCAGCTCAGGAGCTGGGGTTTTTGTTTTTTTTTTTTAAAGGGGGGGGGTGGTTGGGGGTTTGTAGGGTTAATTTATGGGTTTCATATATTGTGTTAGCTAGCTAATAGAGAGAAGTGACCTCTCTTATCTCCGTGCTTGGTCGACGCTAGGTACTATACGTATAGAGAGAACTCGACACGCTAGCTAGTAAGCAAATGAAGGAACCATTAAGTACACAAGATCGTCATGAACATATACAAAGAGAAGTGATCGACCTCTCCTTCTCCGAGAGATTAGTCAAACAACAAGTTTTCGTATATCTATCCGACGCTACTAGCTACATATATACAATATAAGATCTCTTACAATCCCTAACATCTAAAGTCAATTTCCACATGGTATTCTCCGGCTGGATTGATGACGTGGTCAAGAAAGAATCCCGACAATTCCTCTTGAATTGCTCATATGCGATCTTGTGGTAGGAGTTCTTCCCGCAGCTGCCAGATCAAAATTGAAGAAGAGGGTCAATACATGTGTATGAATGAAACTCAACACAAATGATGGTAATAAAATAAAATTGTGAATATTTTTGCTTACGCACTTCATATTGTTTTTTAGAGTACCCCCGCTTATTAAAGGCCGTCGCGTTGTAGATAAACTCGCAAACGTAGTATCCACATAAATCATTCCTGGCTTCCTACCACAACCACTTTACGAGAAATAGAGGTCAATCAAACTGATAAGCAAGCATGCTAAATGGTATTGATGAAACTAGCTAGAATCAATGGGAGATGCGCGGAACTAGGTAGTAGTACTTACTTTCGGGTGTGTAAACGCAGATCGGTCGGCAGTCCCGAAGCTCTTGCGGTGAACTCTTTCCAAACCCTGCCAGACAAAGAAAATAATTACTTGATATCAGGAAATGAACAAAGTTGCCGATCTGGTGCCATAATGATTGATTGAACTTACTTCTGGAGCATTTCAGTCATGTCCGCATACTCCTGGGGATCTTTTCGTCTCGAGTCTAAGACGGTTACTACTCCCCGCTCAAGCTTAATTTCTAGCAGAATAAAGTGAAAGCTGCGCACGCATGCATAACTCATCAGTTACATTACTATAATCTCAAGTAATAAGGGAAACCGAATATGCAGAAGACAGTAACACTTACTTGAAGTTGTAGGGAAAGAGTATTTTATCTTTGTTTTGATTTTTGAGCAACGATTGTAGCAAATTGGCCTCGGTTTCTTCGACATTCTTTTTAACCGTCCATTCATGTATGACATTTGGGTTAATGAACCCAATGTCATAGATTTGTGCATTTCTGCATTCGACGATCTTCAATCTGCATAATATAGTGAGGATAATTATATATACATGCAATGAAAGAGCTGAGCTATATATAGCGACTTAATTACAGTAGTAGTACTTACAGACAGTAGCAAGTCACGATTGATTTGTCGAGGGCCTTTTGATTGTATAAATAGAAAAACTCGTCAAAATCAACAGTAATATAATCCATTCCAACGAAGTCGTGCTCCTCTTTAATTCTCATCGTCAAAGCATCCATCCAAGAGTTGTTGCAGGTTTGCATGTACCATTTATGGAATTTTCGCATCATCGTTGTTAGAGCACGACTTCCATCTTTGACGAGAGGCTTCCCGTACTGGTATCTGAATTCGTCCACCTCTAACATATCAAACACTACATCATCACCCAGGTAATCATCAGGATTGGTACCGGGCACCATCCCAGGCAGATAAGCGACGATATCGCTAGACACCTTGAGCGGGGGGCATGATTGGTTCGCCTGTTCGCCGAGCTAGGAAATTTTTTTCGCACTTCTTCGTTCTTCTAACCTTTTATCACTGGAAGTAGTTCCCGACCGGCGCGCATCTGCATATTTCTTCTTAAGAGCGCGGAGATAGTTGTCATCCGGCGGAGGCAGTGGTGGTCGCTTCAGGGCATCGATAGTGCGCTTCACTTTCACCGGATCTATCGTCTCCTTCGGAGGTGGAGGTTTCTTTGCAAAAAAGTCCCTCAGTTCGGCAGCACAGATTTCCTCGCTTTCCTTGTTGGTCCTCTCATATGGTAACTTTTTTAGAGGCTTGAGAGATGGACCGTATTTGAATTGCCTCCCGCCTCTGCTTGTACTGCTAGCCGCCGGAGCGGCGGCATCTCTCTTCCGCCGTGGCTGACGCAGTGGAGCGCTCCGACACGCCGGAGGAGCCGGGGCGGCGGCGTCTGTCTTCCTATGTTGCTGACGAGGCGGAGGAGGAGGCGGTCTGCTCCGACGCGCCGGAAGAGGCGAAGGAGGAGCCGGAGTGCCGGCCTCACGCGCCGGAGGAGCCGTAGAAGGAGGCGGAGTGCCCTGATCACTCGCCGGAGGAGGAGGAGGTGGAGTGCCCTGACTCACCGGAGGAGGAGGAGGAGGCGGAGGCGTCCAGTTCGGAAACTTGATGTGCTCCTTCCGCCATAGACATGTAGTCTTCAGAGCAAGACCCAGCTGAGTCTCCCCTTCACCTGTAGGGTGGTCAAGCTCGAGCTCCTCAAATCCCTCTGTTACTTCATCCACCATCACAACAGCATAACCATGTGGAATCGAACGACAGTGAAAAGTTCCGTCGGGTTGAGGAGGTGCAACAGAGCCGACAGCCGTCTTGACTTTGAGGTTCTGCCATTGCGTAATAAGCTGGCAATGTTGAGCCTCCGTGATAGCATCCACGGGGTAGCTAGGAGCCGTGAAGTCAGGCTGCTGAACTGGCTCGGTGGAAGACACGCTGGTTCTCCGCTGAGATGGCGGGGTAGCTTCTTGGGTAGCTCCGGCAGCTCGCTGGCTCTCAACTTGTTCCTCTAGCTTTTGTACTCTTGCATTCAGTTTCTGCATTTCGGTGAGCTCCAGTTTCCTCTTCCTCTCCCAGGTTTTGTAACCGCCTGTGCCGGGAAACCCAACCTTCCACGCAACGGAGCCTGGCATGCCTCGTGTTCGTCTAGGGTGCTCAGGATTCCCGAGGGCCTCGGTCAGCTCGTCATTCTCTCTGTCGGGAATGAACATCCCTTGCTGCACTGCGGCGATACACTTCTGAAGCTTCTTGACGGGTATTTCAAGTTGCTCGTCCGTCCAAACGCACTTCCCTGTTTCAGGGTCCAAGGTTCCCCCAACCCCGAAAAACCAAGTCCTTGAACGGTCTGGCCAGTTCAATTTCTCTGGTTTTACTCCTTTAGCAAGTAGGTCATTCTCAGCTTTGTCCCATAGCGGCCGGGCTTTGAGGTAGCTACCTGACCCCGTGCGATGGTGAAACTTCTTCTTTGCAGCATTTATCTTATTTGTCTCTGACATCTTCTTACTCTTGTCCGATGTCTTGTAGGCCACAAATGCGGGCCAGTGATCTCTTATCTTCTCAAATCGGCCGGTGAAATCTGGAGTATTCCCTTTGTCGACAAACGTTGATTTCAACTCATTCTTCCACCTCCTGAATAGATCTGCCATCTTCTTAAGAGCACATGCCTTGACCAATGGCTCTATAACTGGCGTATCCGGATCCTCCTTTGCCGGTAGGGTGAAATTTGCCTTTAGCGAGGTCCAAAGATCATCTTTCTGTCTATCGGTGACATAAGAAACTTGAGGGTCTTCGTTCTTAGGCTTATTCCATAGCTGGATGCTGATCGGGATCATGTCCCTAACAATAGCCTCGCACTGAGCAGAAAATGCATCCTAGGTCCGCCTGGGTTCAATCGGTTGGCCATCGTCCGAGATTGCTGTGATCGTGAACCTTTCATCCTGGCGCAACCTTTTCTTCGGGCCTCATCTCGTTACCGAAGTTTGGCTCGATCCGGAGGGCTATAAAAGAAGAAAGAAGAGTTAATAAATGTACATACCAAAACAATTAATGCATCAATTAGCTAGTCAGCACAGGCTTAATTAATATATATACCTCGCCGGACTTTGCAACAGCTCCCTCCTCCGTTCGGTCACCAGAGCCGTCATCACGGTCTCCTTCTTCCATCGGCATTCGGTCACCGGAGCCATCATGATCATATCCTTCCTCCTTCATTGTTTGATCACCGGAGCCTTTAGCCTCTCCTTCCAGACAATCGGTGTCGTTGAGATACGACAAGACATCACCTCCGCCGAGGATTATGTCCCCCAACAACTGTTCTGTTTCCAAGTCTCCTTGCTTCATTGTTTCTGCAAATACTACAACATGGCAATTACTATACAAACATGAGAGATGGATATATTAGTGGCAAACATAGACCTAGCTAGCTAATCACAACAAGGAATATTAATTATTGGCCTCAACGCTTCTACGATTTGGGGTGGCCTCGACAACGCTTATAGGTTTTGGGGTGGCCTCGACAACGCTTCTAGGGTTTGGGGTGGCCTCGATAATGCTTCTAGGGTTTGGGGTGGCCTCGACCCCTCGGCGATCCTGGACCCTCGACCCTCGACCCCTCGGCGACCCTCGACCCTCTACCCTAGTTCCCGACCCTCGACCCCTCGGCGACCCTCGACCCTCTACCCTAGTTCCCTACCCTCGACAGCTCGGCGATCCTCGACACCCTCGTTCCCGATAAAAAATAAGAAGAGGAAGAAGAAGAAAAAAAAAAGAGGAGAAGAAGAAGGAATAGAGGAGAAGAAGAAAAAATAGAAGAAGAAAAAAAAGAGGAGAAGAAGAAGGAATAGAGGAGAAGAAGAAAAATAGAATAATGTAAATATTTTTTTTTCTTCTTCTCCCTCTTCTTATTTTTTTTGCTTCTCTTCTTCCTCTCCTCTTCTTCTCCTTCTTCTTCTCCATCTTCCTCTTCTTATTCTTATTTTCCTTTTTCCTCTCCTTCTTTTTCTTCTTCTTCCTTCTTCCTTCTTCCTCTTTTCTTCTTTTTCATTATTTTCCTTTTTTCTCTCCACTAACCTAAAATGCACTAACAGTACAACTAACCTAAAATGCACTAAAGCAACTAACCTAAAATCGATATCTACTAACAACCTAAATAAAAAAATTAATACATATATGAAAAAAAATCATCATATGAACAAACAAAATTATATGAACAAAAAAAGCATACATCATCTATCATCAACATCATCATATCTATCATCAACATCATCTAACAAAATCACATGAAAAAAAAATGTATATGAACATCGGACCATAGCGCGCGGCGACGAGGGCTCGGGGCAGGGGTGCGGCGACGGCGTCGGAGGCAGGGGCGACGACGGTGACGGCGGGGGCGACGACGGCGACAGCGGGGCAGAGGGGCAGCCTGGCGGCGGCGTCGGAGGGATCGAAGACGAACTGAATGAAATTTTTGACAAGTGCTGCTTATAGACGAAGCATTGGTCCCGGTTCGTGGCACCAACCGGGACCAATGCCCCCCTTTAGTCCCGGTTGGTGCCGGACCAAAGGTTAGTTTTCAGCAGCCCAAAGGGCGGGAAACAGAGACCTTTAGTCCCGGTTGATGCCACCAACCGGGACCAAAGGGGGGCATTGGTCCCGGTTGGTGCCACGAACTGGTACCAATGCACCCCTTTCGTCCCGGTTGGTGCTACCAACCGGGACCAAAGGCCTTGCGCTGGCGCGGTGCGGTGGGATGTTTAGTCCCACCTCGCTAGTTGAGAGAGCTCGAGAGTGGTTTATAAGCGCTGCTGCGCCCACCCACTCGAGCTCCTCTCTACTGCAGGCTTTCGGGCCTAATCTGTCACTCTTGCATGTGGGCCTACTGGGCCTGCTGCGGGCCTGAATCCTGGCCCATGGTTGGGTTTCTAGTCGTATTCAGGCCGTGGTGGCCTAGTAGGTGGCATATTTTTTTCCAGTTTTTTTTTCTTTTTTGCTTTATTTATTTTATTTTGTTTCTACTTACAGCAAAATATTTACTGTTTTCAGGGATTCTTTTTGCTTTTAGGTAATAAAAATTATAAACTTTCTGTTAGTGCCATTAGTTTTCCAATTTGAATAGTTTAAATTTGAATTTTTTGAAATTTGTATGAATCACTAGTTTGTGAATAACTTTACTATAAAAATAGATTTTTGAGTGATTGTTTTTCCTGCTATTTAATATTACTGTGTTTTATAATTAAATTCAATTTGGTAATTTTTAGGTTATTTGAAATGTCTGTTTTAATCAAAAACTGATTTTGTTATTTTAGTTTGCTATTAAAGTTTCAAACAAAAAAATTCTTAAGAGGTTGAAAGTTGGCATGGTATCATCATTTCACCCACATAGCATGTGCTAAAAAGTTGAGAGGGTTACGGCAAAAACTGGATGTACTTCGTGTACAAAATGGACAATCTCTTTTGAAGTATCAGGGTTTCGGACGAAAACTCATCTGTTATAAAGGGATTTCATTTTTTTTGAACTTATTTGAACTCCAGACTTTTTGTGTGTACAAAATGCACCATTCAAAGCCACATCATCAATTTTCAACCCTTTCAGACTTCATTTGTTATTTTTCATGCATTTAGTGATTTTTTTAGCTATATGACCCTGAAATTGAAAAGCACTACAAATGAACTCTGAAAAGGTTGAAAGTTGGCATGGTATCATCATTTCACCCACATAGCATGTGCTAAAAAGTTGAGAGGGTTACGGCAAAAACTGGATGCACTTCGTGTACAAAATGGACAATCTCTTTCGAAGTATCAGGGTTTCGGACGAAAACTCATCTGTTACAAAGGGATTTCATTTTTTTGAACTTATTTGAACTCCAGACTTTTTGTGTGTTCAAAATGAATCATTCAAAGCCACATCATCAATTTTCAACCCTTTCTAACTTCATCTGTTATTTTTCATGCATTTACTGATTTTTTTGAGCTATATGAGCCTGAATGAAATGACACTACAATGAACTCTGAAAGGTTGAAGTTGGCATGGTATCATCATTTCACCCACATAGCATGTGCTAAAAAGTTGGAGGGTTACGGCAAAAACTGGATGACTTCTGTACAAAATGGACAATCTCTTCGAAGTATCAGGGTTTCGGACGAAAACTCATCTGTTCAAAGGGATTTCATTTTTTGAACTTATTTGAACTCCGACTTTTGTGTGTTCAATGCACCATTCAAAGCCACATCATCAATTTTCAACCCTTCTGACTTCATTTGTTATTTTTCATGCATTTACTGATTTTTTTGAGCTATATGACCCTGAAATTGAAACACTACAAATGAACTCTGAAAAGGTTGAAGTTGGCATGGTATCATCATTTCACCACATAGCATGTCCTAAAAAGTTGGAGAGGGTTACGGCAAAAACTGATGCACTTCGTGTACAAAATGGACAATCTCTTTCGAAGTATCAGGGTTTCGGACGAAAACTCATCTGTTACAAAGGGATTTCATTTTTTTGAACTTATTTGAACTCCAGACTTTTTGTGTGTTCAAAATGAACCATTCAAAGCCACATCATCAATTTTCAACCCTTTCTAACTTCATGTTATTTTTCATGCATTTACTGATTTTTTGAGCTAAATGACCCTGAAATTGAAAAGCACTCAATGAACTCTGAAGAGGTTGAAAATTGGCATGGTATAATCATTTCACCCACATAGCATGTGCTAAAAAGTTGAGAGGGTTACGGCAAAAACTGGATGCACTTCGTGTACAAAATGTACAATCTCTTTCGAAGTATCAGGGTTTCGGACGAAAACTCATCTGTTACAAAGAGATTTCATTTTTTTGAACTTATTTGTACTCCAAACTTTTTGTGTGTTCAAAATGCACCATTCAAAGCCACATTATCAATTTTCAACCCTTTCTGACTTCATTTGTTATTTTTCATGCATTTACTGATTTTTTGAGCTATATGACCCTGAAATTGAAAAGCACTACAAATAAACTCTGAAGAGGTTGAAAGTTGACATGGTATCATCATTTCACCCACATAGCATGTGCTAAAAAGTTGAGAGGGTTACGGCAAAAAATGGATTGACTTCATGTACAAAATGGACAATCTCTTTCGAAGTATCAGGGTTTCGGACGAAAACTCATCTGTTACAAAGGGATTTCATTTTTTTGAACTAATTTGAACTCCAGACTTTTTGTGTGTTCAAAATGCACCATTCAAAGCCACATCATCAATTTTCAACCCTTTCTGACTTCATTTGTTATTTTTCATGCATTTACTGATTTTTTTTAGCTATATGACCCTGAAATTGAAAAGCACTACAAATGAACTATGAAAAGGTTGAAAGTTGGCATGGTATCATCATTTCGCCCACATAGCATGTGCTAAAAAGTTGAGAGGGTTACGGCAAAAACTGGATGCACTTCGTGTACAAAATGGACAATCTCTTTCGAAGTATCAGTGTTTCATACGGAAACTCATCTGTTACAAAAGGCATTTCATTTCTTCACATGTAACTGCAGTGATATTCTAGATCAAAGGCATCATCATAATAGTTGTGGAAAGAAAGTCTTCACTTTTTCTTCGCTTGTGTCCTTTGCTTAATGCGCCGTAACCATGGATAATCTTCATCGTTTAACAGGGTGCTTGGGTCAGCCTTGACTTTGAAGGGAGGAATTTCATGAAACTTTTCATAATCTTCAGACATGTCTGTCTTGCCCTCCAATCCCACGATGTCTCTTTTTCCTGAAAGAACTATGTGGCGCTTTGGCTCATCGTATGTGTATTCGCTTCCTTATCTTTTCTTTTCTCGGTTTGGTAGACATGTCCATCACATAGAAAACCTGCGCCACATCATTGGCTAGGATGAATGGTTCAACTGTGTACCCAAGATTGTTCAGATCCACTGTTGTCATTCCGTACTGTGGGTCTACCTGTACCCCGCATCCTGACAGATTGACCCATTTGCATTGAAACAAAGGGATCTTAAAATCATGTCCGTAGTCAAGTTCCCATATGTCCACTATGTAACCATAATATGTGTCCTTTCCCCTCTTGGTTGCTGCATCAAAGCGGACACCGCTGTTTTGGTTGGTGCTCTTTTGATTTTAGGCGATCGTGTAAAATGTATTCATATTTATCTCGTACCCTTTGTAAGTCAATACAGTCGAAGATGGTCCCCTGGCCAACAAGTACAGCTCATGAGAAAAAGTGTTGTCACCCCTGAGACGTGTTTGCAACCAATTGCCGAAAGTTCTAATGTGTTCACATGTAATCCAGTCGTCACACTGCTCCGGGTGTTTGGAGCGCAGAATGTTCTTGTGTTCATCGACATACGGGGTCACCAAGGTAGAGTTCTGTAGAACTGTGTAGTGTGCTTGAGACCAAGAATGCCCATCCCTACATATTATTGAGTCCCCTCCTAGCGTGCCTTTTCCAGTCAGTCTCCCCTCATACCGCGATTGAGAGAGACCAATCTTCTTAAGGTCAGGAATGAAGTCAACACAAAACCCAATGATATCCTCTGTTTGATGGCCCATGGAGATGCTTCCTTTTGGCCTAGCGCGGTTACGGACATATTTCTTTAGGACTCCCATGAACCTCTCAAAGGGGAACATATTGTGTAGAAATACAGGGCCCAGCACGACAATCTCGTCGACTAGATGAACTAGGACGTGTGTCATGATATTAAAGAAGGATGGTGGGAACACCAGCTTGAAACTAACAAGACATTGCGCCACATCACTCCTTAACCTTGGTAGGATTTCTGGATCGATCACCTTCTGAGAGATTGCATTGAGGAATGAACATAGCTTTGCAATGGCTAATCGAACGTTTTCCGGTAGAAGCCCCCTCAATGCAACCGGAAGCAGTTGCGTCATAATCACGTGGCAGTCATGAGACTTTAGGTTCTGGAACTTTTTCTCTCGTATATTTATTATTCCCTTTATATTCGACGAGAAGCCAGATGGGACCTTCATACTGAGCAGGCATTCAAAGAAGATTTCCTTCTCTTCTTTGGTAAGAGCGTAGCTGGCAGGACCTTCATACTGCTTTGGAGGCATGCCGTCTTTTTCGTGCACACGTTGCTGGTCCTCCCGTGCCTCCGGTGTATCTTTTGTCTTCCCATACATGCCCAAGAAGCCTAGCAGGTTCACGCAAAGATTCTTCGTCACATGCATCACGTCGATTGAAGAGCGGACCTCTAGGTCTTTCCATTAGGGTAGGTCCCAAAATATAGATTTCTTCTTCCACATGGGTGCGCGTCCCTCAGCGTCATTCGGAACAGATAGTCCGCCGGGACCCTTTCCAAAGATTACTTGTAAATCATTGACCATAGCAAGTATGTCATCACCGGTACGGGTGGCGGGCTTCTTCCGGTGATCTGCCTCCCCTTTGAAATGATTGCCTTTCTTTCGACATTGATGGTTGGTCGGAAGAAATCGACGATGCCCCAGGTACACATTCTTCCTGCATTTGTCCAGGTATACACTTTCGGTGTCATCTAAACAATGCGTGCATGCGTGGTATCCCTTGTTTGTCTGTCCTGAAAGGTTACTGAGAGCAGGCCAATCATTGATGGTAACAAACAGCAACGCATGCAGGTCAAATTCCTATTGTTTGTGCTCATCCCACACACGTACACCGTTTCCATTGCACAACTGTAAAAGTTCTTCAACTAATGGCCTTAGGTACACATCAATGTCGTTGCTGGGTTGCTTAGGGCCTTGGATGAGAACTGGCATCATAATGAACTTCCGCTTCATGCACAACCAAGGAGGAAGGTTATAGATACATAGAGTCACGGGCCAGGTGTTGTGATTGCTGCTCTGCTCCCCAAAAGGATTAATGCCATCCACGCTTAAACCAAACCATACGTTCCTTGCGTCACCTGCAAAGTCCTCCCAGTACTTTCTCTCGATTTTTCTCCACTGCGACCCGTCAGCGGGTGCTCTCAACTTCCCGTCTTTCTTACGGTCCTCTCAATGCCATCGCATCAACTTGGCATGCTCTTTGTTTCTGAACAGACATTTCAACCGTGGTATTATATGAGCATACCACATCACCTTGGCAGGAACCCTCTTCCTGGGGCGCTTGGCGTTAACATCACCAGGGTCATCTCGTCTGATCTTATACCGCAATGCACCGCATACCGGGCATGCGTTCAAATCCTCATACGCACCGCGGTAGAGGATGCAGTCATTAGGGCATGCATGTATCTTCTGCACATCCAATCCTAGAGGGCATACAACCTTCTTTGCTGAGTACGTACTATCGGGCAATTCGTTATCCTTTGGAAGCTTCTTCTTCAATATTTTCAGTAGCTTCTCAAATTCTTTGTCAGGTACACCATTCTCTGCCTTCCACTGCAGCAACTCCAGTGTGGTACTGAGCTTTGTGTTGCCATCTTCGCAATTGGGGTACAACCATTTTTTGTGATCCTATAACATGCGATCGAACTTCAGCTTCTCCTTTTCACTTTCGCATTGTCTCTTTGCATCAACAATGACCCGGCGAAGATCATCATCGGGCACATCGTCTGGTTCCTCTTGATTTTCAGCTTCCCCCGTTGTAGCATCACCGTATTCAGGGGGCACATAGCTGTCGTCATCCTCTTCTTCTTCGATGTCTTCCATCATAACCCCTCTTTCTCCATGCTTGGTCCAAACATTATAGTGTGGCATGAAACCCTTATAAAGCAGGTGGGTGTGAAGGGGTTTCGAGTCAGAGTAAGACTTCGTATTCCAACATATAGGGCATGGACAACACATTAAATCATTCTGCTTGCCTCAGCCACTTCGAGAAAATTATGCACGCCCTTAATGTACTCGGAGGTGCGTCTGTCACCGTACATCCATTGCCGGTTCATCTACGTGCATTATATATAATTAAGTGTGTCAAAAACCATTACAGAACATCATGAATACAGAAGTGACCAAATTAATTAATAGAAGTTCATCATCACATTAAAACCAAAGTACATACATAGTTCTCATTGAACAACATATAGCTCTCCAGAGCATCTAATTAAACCATACATTGAAACTATGTAAAACATTTCAATGCAACAACAAATGCGATCATAATCGCAACTAAGGTAACAATTGATCAAACGGCATAATGATACCAAGCCTCGGTATGAATGGCATATTTTTTCATCTTTCTAATCTTCAAGCGCATTTTATCCATCTTGATCTTGTGATCATCGACGACATCCGCAACATGCAACTCCAATATCATCTTCTCCTCCTTAATTTTTTTCAATTTTTCCTTCAAATAATTGTTTTCTTCTTCAACTAAATTTAACCTCTCGACAATATGGTCGGTTGGAATTTTCGGTTCACATACCTCCTAGATAAAAAAATCTATGTCACGCTGGTCGGCATAATTGTCATAAACACTAAATGAACCAAATAGTTATAAAAGATAATATATATCACATCCGAATCATAGACAGGACGAGGGCCAACGGAGGCGGATACCAAAACCATCGCACTATATAATAACAAACAATAATAAAAGTAAGAAAATTACACAAGTATCTATCTTAATCATACAAGTAAGAACTTTTTTGTTTTACAAAGCAGATAAGACCAAGAGGCTCACCACGGTGGTGCCGGCGATGAGATCGGCGCGGGCGATTGACGGCGATGAGGACGGATCGCCAAATCTAGACAAATTTCGAGGAAAATGTAGCTTCGACAAGGAGCTTCGAGAGGAAAAAGCTTAAGTGTGGCTTGGGCATTTCATCGAACACCTCATGTGTATAGGAGGTGAGCTAGAGCACCACAAAGCCCTCCCACGGCTGGCCCAAAAAACAGAGCACTCCACTGCTCTGCTCGCGGGCGAGGGGGTATATATAGGCATCTCATTGGTCCCGGTTCGTGGCTGGACCCTTTGGTCCCGGTTCCAGCCACGAACCAGGACCAATGGTTGTGGGCCAGGAGCGAGGCCCATTGGTCCCGGTTCGTGGCTGGAACCGGGACCAAAGGGTCCAGACGAACCGGGACCAATGCCCCACGAGGCCCGGCCGGCCTCCTGGCCTCACGAACCGGGACCTATACCCCCGTGGATCCCGGTTCGTGACTGAACCAGGACTAATGGGCTTGCCCGGCCTGGACCAAAACCCTGTTTTCTACTAGTGTATATGAGCTTTGCTACATCTATGTAACTTACGAAGAAGCAGAGGTGGTCAGATCTGATTGGCAGAGAAAACAGCCCCAGGCCCACCCACTAAAAATAGGGGGGAGGGGGGCCTAATTAGTTTAGGATGGAAGAACGTAAGTTTACGTAGTTAGATTACGTAGGTCTAGCATTTTTGCACTATATGTACACAGGCCACAACTCCTTCCAAAGTCAACGACGTACGCTCGCTGGGCAGCTATAGCTCTCCTCCGCCTTTACCATTGCCAAAGTGATCGACCTTCATCATGAAGAGTTGCTAATCGATGGACGCTGACGACTGGTTCTCGGGACGGTGGTGAGGAGCTGCGGCGACGGTGCCCTGGGCTATATAGCAGAGCATCCTCGCCAGGAAGTCGCCCGTGTGTTTGCAGGATCCGGCGGAGTTCGTGGGGCGACTGGCAAGGGCTGCATCCACGTCGTCGTCATTGTACGACAGTGCGGCGAGGCTGGTGCAGGAGCGCCATGGGCAGCGGAGACAGGCGGTTGGGCCGGTGATACCTGGGGTGGTTTGGGGAACACCATGAACAGGAGGGCAGGAGGTTGAAGGAGGCGATCTTGCCATTCATTTTGCGTCGGATGACTAAAACCAAATCGACTGACCCCGGAAAAAAAAATCAGTCGAGTGACACCAAACGACTCCTTATCAGCTATGTATACATACAAGATGCCGTTCCTTGTGCATACGTTACTCTGGCACTTCTATATATACAGAAGCCAGGATCAATTTATTGCTTGAATATTACCTTTACTCTCTTAGCATTAACATTTGAGTAAATCATTAAGTATTATAGTAAGAAACAATATACATCGATATCATATAATTGAGTAAAATATGTGTTGATTCTCCTCGTTTTCTTGCTTAGGTCCACGTTTTGCATTTTGCACTTGGATCTCAAATTTCTAAATGGTGCCCTCATCGGTGCTGGACAAGCGGAGGTGTGCAAGGATCTTGTTGAACTTGGGCCTCTGCCTCGTGATGGCGATGCACACATCATTGGGGAAGAGGTCCTTACTCACGAAGGCATGGTATACGGTGCTGACCATGACTCCAATGACTGTGACGGTGGCGATCCCTGCCAGCCCGACCGCCAATGCTCGGGTCAGCATGTTGTCCACCTCCGATGCGTACAACACAGTGGCCAGCGCGGCGCTCGTTAGCGGGAACGTGTAGGCCCACCATGTCAGTGAGAACCGAACCCCCCTGAACAGGTTGATGCGTACCACCAAGGATGCATAGAGAAAGAGTGAGACGAAGTAAAGAAGCTTGGGGCCGTGGCTGAACTCGCCAGAGATCCTTGCCCAGGCCATAGAGGCGACACTGGGTACGGTGACGAAGAAGAAGAAGATCGGATGGAGCTCCTTGGCAAGCTGCACGTTGGTGGGGAGCCTTTGGTAGAGGGTAACAAAGAGCACGAGGTAGTGAGCGAGTCCGACGGCAAAGAAAAAGGTGGGCAACTCACGGAGGCCCATCTTGGCACCGAGTAGTGCTCCCACAAAGTTGCCAACAACGGCGAGGTGGTTCGACGGGTTGGCCACCTTGGAGAGCCGGCGCTCGCCGCTGGACATCCATTGGCCGTAGATCTTCAGATCGAGGCAGAGGATGGGTGTCATGAGGAGGTACCAGACGATGTGTCTGATCTCCCTCTCGGGGCGGGGCAAGCCCTTGACGAGGAAGAGGCAAGTAATCCAGGGTGCAAAAAAGAAGTTGACGCGGACCGGATGGTGGAACTCGCGGCGGACGGCCTCGAAGTAGAACACAACCTTGAGTAGGTACGTGATGGATACAATGACGGTGAGGGCGACTGAGGCCCACCAGAGGACGCGGTTGACGGCGGGGTGCACGCCGACGAACCCCGTGGAGTGCTCTGACGAAAGAGTCTTCCACAACATTGCCTGGCTGCTCACGCCGAGACACATTCCAAACGCACTGATCGGAAATCGCAGGAGAAACGGCCAGGGCTCGTCATTGGGCAGCACCGCTACCTCTGCTGGCTGCACGTCCAGGTAGTTGTTGTTAGAGAAGACGTCTCGAAAGGTAAATGTTTTGGAATGCATCGGCATGGTTATGTGGTACGTACCCGAAGGGTCTCAAGTTCAGGGCCTTCAAGGGCGGCGAAGTAGCGGTCGTTGGAGGGGATGTCATTGTCCTCGTCGGTGTGCTCCACGGAAATCTTGGCCGCGGCGTTACACTCAATGTCGTCCGTCGGCGGCTCATGCGGCACCACCCCACGGAGGATAGAGAGCTGCCGCTCGAGACGGCCTGAGAAGGTCCTGAAGTGGTCGAACCGCCGGTCCCGCTCCCACATGCTTCCGCTCCGTGGCATAGCCGGCGCCTCGCCGCCACCTCTGATCAGCATGGACGGCTGCGAGTGGAAGCGGGCATGCTTCATAAGCCGCGGCCTGGCAGGGTCGTGGACCTCGACCTTTGCCCCGCCCGCCATACCCTGTGCGAGGTGGAGCCCCGACGGCGAGGCGGGCATGCTAAACAAAACGGAGCACAGCGTCTCGTCTTGATCCTGAAGCGCTCCCGGAGACACGTTCAGCTCGCCGTCCTGTACCCCCGTCGCCATCTGGATGCTACAGAAGCTCTCCCCATCCCTGGACGCCATGGCCAACAACCGATCAAGGACGCTATAGCCAACCTCCTGAAAATGCAACCCTGGGTATCAACATGGGTAGTTAGGTCGGATCGTCTTGAAAAAACGCATGCACACATAGAACACCTGCATGGCTTACGTACCCGGAGAAAGCTAGCGCACGCGCGGAATTCTTCCACGACTCGAGGCAATCGAGATAGCAAAGCAAACCTGGTATCTATCAGTTTATATAATACTCCGTTCCAGAGCTCGACGGTTACATGTGACTGACTCGACAAGTGTGGACTGATTCCACTCCATGATTCGGCGGTTGACTAGTTGACTTGAACATGAAGAATCACCAATAATACATGCATGCATGGGGTCCAGGTCGTGCGTGCTCAGACGAGTCACAATCCCAAAGGAGCATAATATTCGTTTCATATCTTGAACAACCAACGAAGTGGTCCGCACAAATGCGCTGGCTACTCGTCGTATATGGTAAGCAACCTCAAAACAAACAATGTCAAAAACTGCCACCAACGGATCCTAATCTTGTGTCTATGAGAGGGTTCGCTGGGGATTTCCCCCTCGAAACGCTCGCCAGATAAGATTCCCATTGAAATATCCTTCTTTTGGTAAGTTCTGGTAGCTACCAATATTACAGGTGTTCTCCTCTCTATAAATAAAATCAATCCAATCATATTGAATCTGTAAATTTTATCTCGATAACTACAAATAAAGGATTATAAGATTGAATTATCATAGTTTGTATCTTATGCAGACGTTTTCTACTCCTATTTACCTCATACATTTTGAAATGTACAATATTTTAGACGTTGATACATTTCTCGAGGTGCAACTTTAACCTTTATTCTATATATATGAATATATGATTGTGTTGCTAATAAAGAACAAAAAGAATTATGAAATGCCTTTTTGAGAAAATCCTTGATATATTATTTCGTACTTTCTCAATGATATTTTTATATAGTTAGACGTTGAGCTGCGAGGACACCGTCCATACTAACATGTCATCTGCGAGCTCTATAAATCACTTATGGTATGATCAAACATAGATGTTACTCCCCATTTTTATACAGTTAAACGTTCAAGGCTATCCCCCATTTTCATAAATGAAAAAAAGGTTTTTATTCATTCAATAACTCTCACGGTAAGCTTGCTCCATTGATATGGAAAGTGTTTTGCTTATCAAATGTAAAAAAGTGTTTGCATTTGATCTCGTGTAAATTGAAACTGATATTGGTGATGGTATGGTAATGATTTCAGCCATATGGAATGCAGCCTGGTCACACATAGACAATCCGAAAATTAGTTTAAATTTTAAAAGTACAGATTATTCTTAGGTCAATATTTTTATTTAATTAATATAAAATTACAAGAAAATTAGAATACGATAGAAGGAAACAACTGAAAAATGAGAAATTTAGTTAGAAACCAAATAGATTTCAAAACAAGGAATGTCCAAAAAATAGTTAAAAACTAAATTAAAAAATAACAAGCATGATCAAGACTAAACGGTTCTGGCACTTGAAAGACCAATAATTTGTGGTACGTTAGAGTTGAGGGTCAAAATTACACTATTTGCAATAGTTGTGGGCTCGATCTTCACAAAGATTCAAATTTTACACGGTAAATGATGGATATGAATGGAATGATTTATAGAGCGAGAGCGAGAGAGAGAGATATAGAGAGAGCTCAGCTGATGAGTGCCGAGGGGGTCAGGAGGGGGAGTAGATGATTGAGCGGGACGGATGGCAGTATGAGTTCTCGGACACTACTATCTCCACAATTTTGAGCTTTCCATCTAAAAAAACTAATAGAAGCTCTAGTGTCTATTCTTCCCTATATTTTTATGCTATTGTTTTATTTCAACTTCGTGCATTTGCAACAAGTGATCCTTGTAACTAGTCTTTCAATCGAGTCACTCCATATTTTTACTCAAAAGAAATGGTCTCTCTATGATGATATGGAAGGATCAAATTGTCAAACTAATAGATCGCAGGCGGTACTGACCCTATAATTCGACTAGAGAGTAGCACATAATTGCCATAACTTTCAAAAACATAAATGATATATTTTAGAAGTTTTGACACTTGAGAAACAAATACTTATTGCTATTACAACTGACAATCGTTATTATACTTATTATAATATTGGAGAAAAGAAAGGGAGATATTAATAGAAGCTCTAGAATCGATTTATGCCACATTAATTTTTCACATTATTTTTATTTAATGATATTTCATATGTTAGAATTAGTACGTTTTGCGTGAAGTTATCCTTGTAATTAGTTGTTTTTTGTGTGTCACTCTATGGTTTTATCTTTTTATGGAAAAATGGTCCTCTCTAGATGATATGGAAGGATCAAACAATCAACAAGAAGATGCAGATGGACAGCTAGATAACTGTATTTCGATTTCCAGAAAAAGAAAAAAATACATTCTAAGGAAACGCTCTATGCAGAGAGAGTCCAAGCATATACAGTTCCTTTATGAGGTTCTAATATTCTTCTTTGAGCTTAAGACCATGACTTGTAAGACTGACTACTGGTCGAGAGTACTAGGGATTTGTACTAGGAATGTGGTGTCCACGAAAGCACCATAGAATTTTTGTTCTAAGCTTGTGGGACGATGATCCATCGGAAATTCTTGTGCGGGGGTCGTCTTCACAAGAAACCATAGCACCACGAACAAATTAGCACACGCGACATCACAATAGATACTAATGTAAGACAGCTAAAAGCGCTCTTTGACTTGGGTGACCCCGTTAATGTGGAAAATACATGGCAGAAGATACATGCACTGATGTGTACTCTTCTAAAGGTGCATGTGAACTGCCGAATCATCGTAAGATCTCATGCATGTAAACTGATCATTTTGAGCTCACAGGGCTCGGTTCGTGATCAAGTACGTATAATAAGGAGCACAAGGTTTCTAGAACCATGGGTCGTGTGGTCTTCTCCGTGCTGAGAAGTTGTTCTACCTAATCTTGGTAAATCTGGAATACAATTTTTGCGGAATCTGGGAGTACTATTCAAGCATGCAGCTAGCTGCTTCTATAGCCGTAAGAGTATACTATTCATGTGTTAGTCCGACGTTAGTCGTGCACATAACAGTACTTGGCTCCGTGGAAAAATAAGAGCTGACGTGGTTGGACTGCGCGATGTGGAATATAACAAACGCATGCATGTTGTGAATGCACACGATCTACAAGTCCTAGCATTCGCCAAAAAAAAGTCCCAACCTAATTGGCTTTTTTTTGCGGGGTCAACCTAATTGGCATTGCATGCATGTGCAACCACACGGTGGCAATTACCCAAACTCTTTCATTTTCAATCTGTTATAAAAAATATACACACAACTGAACTAGTTATCTTGCCTCATCCATCAATCAATCATAGACAATACAAATCAATTCCTAAGACTAATACTCCTGTGTTCATATAGAAAGGTATCTCTAAAACCATCCCTACGGGCGGAGTGGAATTGACCAATCATGTGGCTCTCGCTCCCATTGTAGCTCGTAGATGGTATGTTTGCTGGAGTTGTAGATTGGCTGGCTGAGCCTGGACCTATAATTTTTCCTCTAGCTTTTTTTATGTTCGTTTGTTATTTTGATTTGTAATAACTTTGTGGTGTTTTATTTAATAGAAATCCACGAGGAGGCTCGTTGTTTCAAAAGAATGCGGCTCTAGCTCAGATGGTATGTTCATACATCAATATCTATTATATTGTACTTTTCACTTATTTATCTAAATTTTCATGTATATTGTAATATACATAATGGGTCGCACCTATTGTTATATTATTTTGGAAAATGAAATATTTACATAATTTTCAAAAGGATTAAATGTCTGATTTCCGACATTTTTCATTCAAACCCGTTCAAGTATTCAAGTGACATTTAAGAGAAGTTATTGTTTATTCAATTGTTTGAAATATTTCAGTGGCCATCATCGTTTCAAAAATGTTTGAAAATATATTTCCGTACAATTGAATTATCATAGTTTGTATCTTATGCAGACGTTTTCTACTCCTATTTACCTCATACATTTTGAAATGCCCAATATTTTAGACCTTGATACATTTCTAGAGGTGCAATTTTAACCTTTATTCTATATATATGAATATATGATTGTGTTGCTAATAAAGAACAAAAAGAATTATGAAATGCCTTTTTGGGAAAATCCTTGATATATTATTCCGTACTTTCTCAATGATATTTTTATATAGAGATGTTGAGCTGCGAGGACAGCATCCACACTAACCTGTAATCTGTGAGCTCTCTATATCACTTATTGTATGATCAAACATAGATGTTACTCCCCATTTTTATATAGTTAAATGTCCAAGGCTATCCCCCATTTTCATAAATGAAAAAATATGTTTTTATTCATCCAACAACTCTCACGGTAAGCTTCCTCCATTGATATGGAAAGTGTTTTGCTTATCAAATGTAAAAAGTGTTTGCATTTGATCCCGTGTAAATTGAAACTGGCATTGGTGATGGTATGGTGATGAATTACAAGAAAATTAGAAAACGATAGAAGGAAACGACTGAAAAATGAGAAAGTTTAGTTAAAACCAAATAGATTTAGAAACAAGGAATGTCCAAAAGAAATAGTTAAAAACTAAATGCAAAAAATAACAAACATGATCAAGACTAGACGGTTCTGGCACTTGAAAGACCAATAATTTGTGGTACATTAGAGTTGAGGGTCAAAATTACACTTCTTGCAATAGTTTTTGGGCTCGAATCTTCCACAAAGATCAAATTTTATAAATAAATGATGGATATAAATGGATTCTGAGAGAGAGAGAGAGAGAGAGAGAGAGAGAGAGAGATCAACTAATAGATGCCAATTTTGAGCTTTCCATCTAAAAAAACTAATAGAAGCTCTAGTGTCTATTCTTCCTACCTTATTTTTTATGCTATTGTTAAATTTAAACTTCGTGCATTTGCAACAAGTGATCCTTGTAACTAGTCATTTCAATCGTCACTCCATATTTTTACTCAAAAGAAAATGTGTCTCTCTAGATGATATGGAAGGATCAAATTGTCAACTAAGATTGCAGGCGGTACTGACCTATAATTCGACTAGAGGTAGTAGCACATATTTGCCATAACTTTAAAAACATAAATGATATATATTTAGAAGTTTTGACACTTGAGAAACAATACTTATTGCTATTACAGACTGACAATCGATATTATACTTATTATAATATTGGAGAAAGAAAGGAGAGATTAATAAAGCTCTAGAATCGATTTATGCCACATTATTTTTCACATTATTTTTTATTTAATGATATCTTCTATTAAGAAATTAGTATGTTTGCGTGAAGTTATCCTTGTATTAGTTGTTTTTTGTGTCCACTCTAGTTTTTTTTTTTATGGAAAAATGGTCCTCTCTAGAGATATGAAGGATCAAACAATCAACAAGAAGATGCAGATGGATAGCTAGATAACTTATTTCGATTTCCAGAAAAGAAAAAAATACATTCTAAGGAAAAGCTCTATGCAGAGAGTCCAAGCATATACAGTTCCTTTATGAGGTTCTAATATTCTTCTTTGAGCTTAAAAGATGACTTGCAAGACTGACTAGTCGAGAGTCTAGGGATTTGTACTAGGAATGTGGTGCACGAAAGCACCATAGAATTTTGTTCTAACTTGTGGGACGATGATCCATCGGAAATTCTTGTCCAGCGGTCGTTTCCACCGAAACCATAGCACCACGAACAACATTAGCACGCGAATCACAATAGATACTAGATGTAAGACAGCTAGAAAACGCTCTGTTGACTTGTGTGACCCCGTTAAGGTGGAATACATGGCAGAGATACATGCACTGATGTGTACTACTTCTAAAGGTGCATGTGAACTGCGAATCATCGTAAGATGTCTCATGCATGTAAACTGATCATTTGAGCTCACAGGCTCGGTTCGTGATCAGTATGTATAATAGAGTGCAAGGTTTCTAGAACCATGGTGTCGTGTGGTCTCCCGTCTTGAAAGTTTGTTTCTAACAATCCTGTGTACAATCTGGGAGTACTATTCAGCATGCAGCTAGCTACTTCTAGCCGGTGAAGAGTATACTATTCATGTGTTAGTCCGACTGTTAAGTCGTGCAACAATCACAGTCTACTTGGCTCCGTGGAAAATAAGAGCTGGACTGGTTGGACTGGCGCGATGTGGAATATAAAGGCAACGCATGCATGTGTGAATGCACACGATCTACAAGTCCTAGCAGTTCGCCAAAAAAAAGTCCCAACCTAATTGGGCATTTTTTTTTGCGGGGGTCAACCTAATGGCATTGCATGCATGAGCAACCACAAAACTGCACTAATTGGCATGTCGGGCTTTGACACAGGCGCGACTCTCTGCGTACGAGCCACGGGATCACGCATCGCATGCAAGACCCGGCCAGTTTCGTGCTCTCTGCGTACGTCTTCGACATATCCTGGTTCCTACGTCATGACCACCGCCCGGAGGCCGTATATAATGTCTGCGTATTTTTCTTCATCTTTGCGTGGCTGGCTGCCGAGCAATGCTATACGCCACGGCCAGGTTTTTAACTGATTCTACGGGGATGCCAAGCTTTGCGTATTCAGAAAAAAAAGAATAAATTGACTGAAAGTAAAAGGGGGTGAGGGGCCTACACCCCCTGAAAATCAGGGGGTTTAGATTAGTTACCGAGAAGGAATCCCGTAAAACCCCCGTTCTAAATTTTCGCTGGCTGCCGTCCGCCCGTGGAGGAGAGAGACAGCATGCCTTGGATGGATGACTCAGACTCCGTCCACCACAGACTCGCCGGCCCTCTGGTGTGCCTCCACGTCCGGACTTGTCGTCCTCGGATCGCTGCCTAGCCAAGACCCATGTTTAACGGCGTCTCAGATTTTCCACCACGTACTACTCCCCCTCTGTTCCGTAATTCTTGGTGTTGTTTTCGTTCAAAACCATGACAAGAGTTATGTAATGGAGAGAGTACTGTGATTTTTTCTAATGAAGAGGAGGCGAACTGAGTATCTTCAGTTGGTCAGTTCCTTGCGGGAAACTTACCAAACAGCAATAGAGTAGTAAGTTAAAAACGATTTAGCATTCCCCGTGCAAAAGAAAGGATTATTAGCCACAGGGATCACGCATCGTGGTTGATATAATGTTTATTTAGAAATAGCGTAACATTTGTTTCTGTCCTGACATTTACTCTGTCAAATGATCATGTACTCCTATATATATGTCCACGAGGCTCAAGTATAAAATAACAATTTCATCAATCCCTTCCTATTCTTTTAACATGATTCAACCTAGACCCGTCCAAACCCTAGCCGCCACCCACATCTTCCGGTATCACCTAATAGAAGTGTAAGTTTAAACGAGTATGTGCATTTCCAGTGCACAAGAAAGGATTATTAGAAGATCGCCCAACATGCGGCCCAAAAAACAGCTCCGCGCGCTAAAATTTGGGTTTTTTGGACGCCGGACAGCTCCAGCAGAAGCTGTAAAACAGTGCGCGCGTAAAAAAAGGTTTGACACGCACTGAAAAACGATATTGCATGATGCAAATTTGAGGCGCCGGATTGCGCGCGCTTCACAATTTACACTGCTTGTTTTTTAGGCGCGCATTTTTAGGCATCTGGTAAAGCAACGTTGGGTCCGGCGCGCTAAAAGTGCTACAGTGACGCGCTAAAACTATTTCAGGGCGCAAAACTTTTGTGCACCTGTTGGAGATGCTCTTAGTCATGGGGATCACGCACCGTGTTGAGTATAATGTTTATTTAGGAATAGCGTAGGATTTGTTTCTGTCTTGACTTTTACTCCAAGATGCCCACGTACTCCTATACACATGTACTCCTATATATATATGCTCACGAGGCTCAAATAATAAAAACAATAATTTCATCAATCCTTCCCTATCCTTTTAACATGGTATCAGCCTAACCGGTCCAAACACTAGCCGCCGCCCACCGCTTCCGCCCCGCGCGCCGCCCCCGGGGCAGTCGGCCTCCATGACCGCCACCGGGGGCCGCACACCGCCGCGTTACCTAGGTTCCGTCCGCCGGTCCTGTGTGCCGGCTGCCCTATGAGAGTCTTTTTCTCTGACCTCCTCCGGGTTTTTTCTATCTTCCGCCGATCCTTGATCGGCGTTTTTTTGTTGTCCGATCTAAGATCGGTTTTTGGCGTCGCCCCCGTCGACCCCCGTGCGCCTCTCTACTCCACCAACCCCGCCAGCTCTAGAACGGTGCGACCGCTGGCTTTCTTCACCGACCCGGCTGCCCCTTATCGGCCGTCGTCCCTGGTCTGCCCTCGCCGTCGCCCTGTGTCGGCCGCCGTCGTCGCCTACTCCACCCGGCGCGACACTTCGCCTCGTCTCACCTGGCGGCCCATCAGAAGGGCGCGCGGCGGCCCGTCAGTCCGGCCCGTTGTTCGCGCTCTGCCCGCCCGTCGTCTCTAACGCCATCCGTTGCCACCCTACTCGACATGATTCTTGTATCACCAGCCCCGCCTCCGCGCGTATGTACAGCGCCTCCCAACACGGCGGTTCGTCCGCCACTTTGGGGCTGGCCGCTCAGGCGCCACTTGCGGTGGCCCCTGGTCCGGCTCTGACGCGCTCGCCGCACGTCGTCACAGCCTGTCGTCGTCGTCGGTTTCATCAAGCTCGTACTCCTGCTACCACGACCCGCGCCTCCACCGAGCGGTCGTCCAGTCTCATGCGTGATCAGATTGACACCCGCTCGCCATGGCCACGATCCGCCCCGCTGCGCCGGGCGACCGTCGTGCCCATCGGTTTGCGCTCGTCTCCGCAGGTCCCTTGACGATTGTCCCGTAGTACAACACCAACACACAAAAAGCACAAAGCGCAACCCCTCCACCATCGAGCAATGGGCTGCCACTTGCGGCACCTACCACCCCCCGTCGGGGCTGATCCACCACAATCTGCCACCATCCGTGGTCGCTCGACCCTCGTGCTTCCGTTCTGGCCGGTCGCCCGTTTGGGGGCCCTAGTGGCGCAGCCCGCGTCTACCGCCTGCCTCGAGGACGTCCGTTCCAGGCCGTCTCTGTTGTGCGACACCGACCCTGCGCTGCCGCTTCTGTCGTCCCCATCAGGCCGATCGAGCTTGTCACGCGGTCTCCGCCCGCTGGCCCAAGGCCGTCCCCTTTCAAGCCGTAGCGCCGCTGTCCGCGGTCCACTCCGGCCGTCCTCGGGGGCCCATCAGCGCGTTGACTTTTCTGTGGTTGCACACGCCCTTTCCTTGGCTCGGGAACGCCACCGTCCATGCCGCTTTGTCATGTGGTCGGGTTTCGTCTTCGCCTACTTCGAGCATCGCAAGCGCTCTCCTAACCAATCTGCCCCTGCGTCAGGCTGCAAGCCGTTGCCTCTTCTTCGTCGCGCTCTGCTACTCCCGTAGCTTGCCGCCGCCCGCCCTTCCACCCCCTTCGTCTTGTCTAGCACCACCCGTCTCCAGCGTCACCGCTATCTACCCCCAACCACTTCGTCTACTCCCAACCAACCATTGGTGACAATCGGCCCCATGCCGATTGGCGCCACAAACGTCGTTCGAGTCTTCTTCTCTGCTTGTCCCTCCGACTCCTCGACATGGCGTACACACCTGTCAGGTCCATCGTCTAACGCATGCTCGGTGCTGGCAACACCGATCGTGCCTCATCCCCACAACTCTCCCGGCCGGCACGCCGGGTCGGCGCTTCGTCAACTTTGTCCTTCGTCCGTCTACGCATCCCCCGGTGCTGGCAACAACCGTCGCGTCTTTCTTCCATGAAAAAAATTTTTTGGTGGGTGTCCCCAGGCTTGGCACACCCGGCCGCGATGCGTCGTCAACAACATCTTCTTCCCCCCTTCTTTCCGGCGCAACCATTACTTCATCATTACCTTCTACACTACTGCTCCCATAGAACAACTGGCGCCTCCTTGCCCGCGGCTCCCCGGCGAACTTCCTCGACGCCGGCAACCCCACCTCGACACTCGACCACACATTACATTCGCACGGCTACCCTCGACCATCGCTTAACACCCATCCTATCCTAACCTCTGGGCTACCTCGACATCGGCACAAAGGGATATCGCCTTGCTTGAGCAACCTCGTTGGTTTCCACTCCAGCCATGACTTCCGCAATGCATCGACTGTTACTACTGTGTGGGGATGTTGAGTATAATGTTTATTTAGGAAACATAGGATAGCGTAGGATTTATTTCTACCTTGACTTGTACTCCAAAATGAAGCACTAAAACAACAATTCCACCGCCCCTTTTCCCCTTCTAACCACATCGCATCAAGAACCGGGCACGTTTGGTGGACTCTCTTCCTGTGTAGTCTTCGAGATATCCGGGTTTATTACTGTATGTGGAAGGAATTACACGCTGTCTTGATCAGTGTGCATCGCACGTATAATGATGTATCAACGGTGGACCACGACCTCGACTATACAAGGAACTAGGAGGTGGGCCCAATACAAAATATGCACATAACACATATACTCACCCCACCCCCTCCCCCCCCCCCCCCCGCGGCAATAGAAGCGTCGCCATTGCCCCCCCCCCCTTTTTGGGACGCATCGACTGGACCGGAACTCCTCGAATGACGTCCGTGCAAGCCCTTGGTCATGAATCGGCAAATTGTTGGGAAGTAGGACGTGCTATAAACACGACATATGGCCAAGGGAGCCACCTGATCCCCGAACAAATGGAATATCTAACTCAATATGCTTGGGTAGCGATGAGGAACCGGGTTGGCGGGAGAGGTAGACGGCCGAACGTTGTCGCAGTAGACCACGTGCCCGTTCCGACAGGACAAGTGAAAGCTCCGGGAGCAGCTGACAAGCCAGGAGCACTCGCGACTGACAGTGGCCATATCGCGATCTCAATACCACAGCGCTGCACGGGAGCCGTAGCTGCCGTCTTGGACGACCACGAGATAAGTGATGGTCCACGAAACACAATACCCGAATGGAGCGTACGGGTGTCGGGGCAGCCGGCCCGTCAGCCGATCGTGTGGAGTATGCGGTGAGGACGGTGTTCGGTGGAGGCGTTAACGAGATGCCGAGATCATACTGACCACAGATATAGCGAGAATCCGCTTGACAGCGGCCCAAGAACGTCCTAGGTGCAATGCATATAAGGCGACAATCACCGTTCTGAACTGAACTTGCGTACTGAGCTCCGGTCCGAGTGAAGGGTGAGGTACTGAAGAGCCCGCAACGATGGACGGGAAAGAGTAGCATCCGAAGCAGGTGAGGAACCATCCGTCGGCAGAGAGCTTGTCCTTCGTGTGCAACGGCAGGCGGCGGGCTTTGCAAGGTAAGCCTGCAACACGTCCGACGAAGCTCCTGAGCGTACTTCCCTGTGAAGAAGAACCATCCGGATGCCGCACCACACCTCAAACACGGAAGTAGTGCAAAGGACCCAAGTCCTTGTGGCCAACTCAGCGCGAAGACAATTCAGTGATCTGACGAGGATGCCAGCCCTCACATGCGCCGCCGGATGATGTCCGTCGACGTAGAGGATGCAGGGATGCAGTGGGTCGGAAGGCATGGTGGTAGACAACACAATGCAATGCGCGTGTAGAGCGAAACTCAAGATGTGAGAACGCCATGATGCGCTTGGTACCCAGCCGAGAACCTACTTGAGTCAATAAAAGTACCCGCGAAACAAACACACGTGGTCCGGGATGTGGTCGGATCAATGAACCCCGTAGGCTGCTGACAGGAAGACCTGCTCTCGAGATGGCCGAGAAGGAAGGCGTTGAAGAACGTCCATCTGTGCACCTGCCAGGCACGAGAGACCGCAGGTTTAGACCGTGCGGATCTGGCCCTGGCTTAACCACCGGAGCAAGGTGTCGGTGGAAGTCCCGACGCCAGCACGTTGCCGGAAAGCACAACGAACAAACCCAGCGCGCTTTATGCGTTCAAGGGTACATCGGGGATGGGCTTGTGTTTGAAGACCCACTTCCCGGTCATCACTGGCGTGCCGGGGACGGGGAACAACTGCCACGGCCGATTGGCTCTGCAAAGCATCAAACTCCTCTTGTCATCGCAGCCCATCCAGAGCGGGTCACGAAGAAGCGGCTCGAACGGAGACGGCAAAGGGCGACGGTGTAGAGTTGGATTCGTGTGGACTTACGCATCCGAAGCATACCGCGAGCCTCGGTCGAAGACCACCCGCCACGGCTCGGGTAACCGGACCAAACGCAGTTGGTGAGGACCTCGGCCACCTGGTGAGGACCAACCAGAAGGCGTCGAGGCCACGGCGGGAGGGCGGCGTCCGGTGGGAACCGAGTCCGCGGCGGCCGACCCGCCGGTCGACAGCGCCGATGAGGCGGCGGAGCCGTCTGGGACGGCCGAGCCGGCAGGCAAGAGGCCAGTGAGGACGTCGACGCCGGCGGGAGAGCCGCAGGTGCCCCGCCGAGTCGGAGGGCGGCGTCAAGGCGGACGCCGCTCCGGAAGACGCGTCGATCGGGGCCCGCGAGGCCGGGGACCATCTAAAAAAACTAATAGAAGCTCTACTGTCTATTCTTCCCACCTTATTTTTTATGCTATTGTTTATTTAAACTTCGTGCATTTGCAACAAGTGATCCTTGTAACTGCTCATTTCAATCGTCACTCCATATTTTTACTCAAAAGAAAATGGTCTCTCTAGATGATATGGAAGGATCAAATTGTCAAACTAATTAAAGATGCAGACGGTACCGACCCTATAATTCGACTAGAGGTAGTAGCACATAATTGCCATAACTTTCAAAAACATAAATGGTATATATTTAGAAGTTTTGACACTTGAGAAACAAATACTTTATGCTATTACAACTGACAATCGATATTATACTTATTATAATATTGGAGAAAGAAAGGGAGATATTAATAGAAGCTCTAGAATCGATTTATGCCACATTAATTTTCACATTATTGTTTATTTAATGATATTTTCATATGTAGAATTAGTACGTTTGCGTGAAGTTATCCTTGTAATTAGTTGTTTTTTGTGGTCACTCTAGTTTTTATTTTTTATGGAAAAATGGTCTCTCTAGATGATATGGAAGGATCAAACAATCAACAAGAAGATGCAGATGGACAGCTAGATAACTGTATTTCGATTTCCAGAAAAAGAAAAAAATACATTCTAAGGAAAAGCTCTATGCAGAGAGAGTCCAAGCATATACAGTTCCTTTATGAGGTTCTAATATTCTTCTTTGAGCTTAAGACAATGACTTGTAAGACTTACTGGGTCGAGAGTACTAGGGATTTGTACTAGGAATGTGGTGCACGAAAGCACCATAGAATTTTGTTCTAAGCTTGTGGACGATGATCCATCGGAAATTCTTGTGCAGCGGTCGTTCCAGAAACCATAGCACCACGAGACAAATTAGCACGCGACATCACAATAGATACTAGATGTAAGACAGCTGGAAAGACGCTCTATTGACTTGGGGTGACCCCCGTTAATGTGGAAATACATGGCAGAGATACATGCACTGATGTGTACTGCTTCTAAAGGTGCATGTGAACTGCCGAATCATCGTAGGAGTCTCATGCATGTAAACTGATCAGTTTGAGCTCACAGGCTCGGTTCGTGATCAAGTACGTATAATAGGAGCACAAAGGTTTCTAGAACCAGGGTGCGTGTGTGTCTCTCCGTGCTTGAAAGTTGTTCTACATCCGTTGGTACAATCTGGGAGTACTATTCTTTTTTTTTGCGGGAAATCTGGGAGTACTATTCAAGCATGCAGCTAGCTGCTTCTAGCCGGTAAAGAGTATACTATTCATGTGTTAGTCCGAGTGTTATGTCGTGCACAGTACAGTACTTGGCTCCGTGGAAAAATAAGTAGCTGTACGTGGTTGGACTAGCGCGATGTGGAATATAAACGCAACGCATGCATGTGTGAATGCACACGATCTACAAGTCCTAGCAGTTCGCCAAAAAAAGTCCCAACCTAATTGGCATTTTTTTTGCGGGGTCAACCTAATTGGCATTGCATGCATGTGCAACCACACGGTGGCAATTACCAACTCTTCATTTTCAAATCTGTTATAAAAATATACACCACACTGAACTAGTTATTCTTGCCCTCAATCCATCAATCAATCATAGACAATACAAATCAATTCCTAAGACTAATACTCCTGTGTTCATATAGAAAGGTATCTCTAAAACCATCCCTACGGGCGGAGTGGAATTGACCAATCATGTGGCTCTCGCTCCCATTGTAGCTCGTAGATGGTATGTTTGCTGGAGTTGTAGATTGGCTGGCTGAGCATGGACCTATAATTTTCCTCTAGCTTTTTTTATGTTCGTTTGTTATTTTGATTTGTAATAACTTTGTGGTGTTTTATTTAATAGAAATCCACGAGGAGGCTCGTTGTTTCAAAAGAATGCGGCTCTAGCTCAGATGGTATGTTTATACATCAATATCAATTATATTGTACTTTTCACTTATTTATCTAAATTTTCATGTATTTTGTAATATACATAATGGGTCGCACCTATTTTATATTATTTTGGAAAATTAAATATTTACATAATTTTCAAAAGGATTAAATGTCTGATTTCCGACATTTTTCATTCAAACCTGTTCAAGTATTCAAGTGACATTTAAGAGAAGTTATTGTTTATTCGATTGTTTGAAATATTTCAGTGGCCATCATCGTTTCAAAAATGTTTGAAAATATATTTCCGTACAATTGAATTATCATAGTTTGTATCTTATGCAGACGTTTTCTACTCCTATTTACCTCATACATTTTGAAATGCACAATATTTTAGACCTTGATACATTTCTAGAGGTGCAATTTTAACCTTTATTCTATATATATGAATATATGATTGTGTTGCTAATAAAGAACAAAAAGAATTATGAAATGCCTTTTTGGGAAAATCCTTGATATATTATTCCGTACTTTCTCAATGATATTTTTATATAGAGATGTTGAGCTGCGAGGACACCATCCACACTAACCTGTAATCTGTGAGCTCTCTAGATCACTTATTGTATGATCAAACATAGATGTTACTCCCCATTTTTATACAGTTAAATGTCCAAGGCTATCCCCCATTTTCATAAATGAAAAAATATGTTTTTATTCATCCAACAACTCTCACGGTAAGCTTCCTCCATTGATATGGAAAGTGTTTTGCTTATCAAATGTAAAAAGTGTTTGCATTTGATCCCGTGTAAATTGAAACTGGCATTGGTGATGGTATGATGATGAATTACAAGAAAATTAGAAAACAATAGAAGGAAACGACTGAAAAATGAGAAAGTTTAGTTAAAACCAAATAGATTTAGAAACAAGGAATGTCCAAAAGAAATAGTTAAAAACTAAATTCAAAAATAACAAACATGATCAAGACTAGACGGTTCTGGCACTTGAAAGACCAATAATTTGTGGTACATTAGAGTTGAGGGTCAAAATTACACTTCTTGCAATAGTTTTGGGCTCGATCTTCACAAAGATTCAAATTTTATAAATAATATGATGGATATAAATGGATTCTGAGAGAGAGAGAGAGAGAGAGAGAGAGAGAGAGAGATCAACTAATAGATGCCAATTTTGAGCTTTCCATCTAAAAAAACTAATAGAAGCTCTAGTGTCTATTCTTCCTACCTTATTTTTTATGCTATTGTTTATTTCAACTTCGTGCATTTGCAACAAGTGATCCTTGTAACTAGTCATTTCAATCGTCACTCCATATTTTTACTCAAAAGAAAATGGTCTCTCTAGATGATATGGAAGGATCAAATTGTCAAACTAAAGATGCAGGCGGTACTGACCCTATAATTCGACTAGAGGTAGTA
>CM022297.1:530628519-530660595 GCA_011799875.1 Thinopyrum elongatum
GACAATGGACTGGTAAGACTTATGGGTCGGAGTACTAGGGATTTGTGACTAGGAATTGTGCTGCACGAAAGCACCATAGGAATTTTTCGAAGCTTGTAGAGACGATGATCCATCGGAACTTATTGTGCCAGGTCGTTCCAGAACCATAGCACCACGAGACAAAATAGCGACGCAGACATCACAATAGATACTTAGATTAGACAGCTGGAAAGACGCTCTATTGACTTGGGGTGACCCCGTTAATGTGGAAAATACATGGCAGAGATAATGCAATGATGGGTACTGCTTCTAAAGGGCATGTGAACTGCCGACAATCATAGTAGAGTCTCATGCATGTAAACTGATCAGGTTTGAGCTCACAGGATCGGTTCGGTGATCAAGTACGTATAATGAGGAGCACAAAGCGTTTCTAGAACCAGGGTGCGGTGTGTCTCTCCGTGATTGGGAAAGTTGTCTACATCCGTTGGTTACAATCTGGGAGTACTATTCTTTTTTTTTGCGGGAAATCTGGGGAGTACATGTTCAAGCATGCGCTAGCGCTTCAAGGGGCCGGAAAGAGTATACTATTCAAGTGGTTAGTCAGGAGTGTTATGCGTTGCACCAGTACACAGAATTGGCTCCGTGAAAATAAGTAGCTGTACGTGGTGGACTAGAGCGATGGGAATATAAACGCAACACGATGCGCTGTGTGAATGCACACGATCTACAAGTCCTAGCAAGTCGCCAAAAAAAGTACCAACTAATTGCATTTTTTTGCGGGGGTCAACCTAATTGGAATTGAATGCATGTGCAAAACCCACACGGTGGGCAATACCAACTCTTCATTTTCAAATTGTTATAAAAAATATAACCACACTTGAACTAGTTATTCTTGCCCTCAATCCATCAATCAATTCATAACAATTACAATCAATGCCTAAGACTACACTCCTGGTTATATAGAAAGGTATCTCTAAAACCACCCTACGGGGAGGAGTGGAAAGGGACACTAATGTGGCTCTCGCTCCCATTGTAGCTCGCGTAGATGGTATGTTGGCTGAGTTGTAGATTGGATGAGCTGAGCATGACCTATAATTTTTCCTCTAGCTTTTTTTATGTTCGTTTGTTATTTTGATTTGTAATAACTTTGTGGTGTTTTATTTAATAGAAATCCACGAGGAGGCTCGTTGTTTCAAAAGAATGCGGCTCTAGCTCAGATGGTATGTTCATACATCAATATCTATTATATTGTACTTTTCACTTATTTATCTAAATTTTCATGTATATTGTAATATACATAATGGGTCGCACCTATTGTTATATTATTTTGGAAAATGAAATATTTACATAATTTTCAAAAGGATTAAATGTCTGATTTCCGACATTTTTCATTCAAACCCGTTCAAGTATTCAAGTGACATTTAAGAGAAGTTATTGTTTATTCAATTGTTTGAAATATTTCAGTGGCCATCATCGTTTCAAAAATGTTTGAAAATATATTTCCGTACAATTGAATTATCATAGTTTGTATCTTATGCAGACGTTTTCTACTCCTATTTACCTCATACATTTTGAAATGCCCAATATTTTAGACCTTGATACATTTCTAGAGGTGCAATTTTAACCTTTATTCTATATATATGAATATATGATTGTGTTGCTAATAAAGAACAAAAAGAATTATGAAATGCCTTTTTGGGAAAATCCTTGATATATTATTCCGTACTTTCTCAATGATATTTTTATATAGAGATGTTGAGCTGCGAGGACAGCATCCACACTAACCTGTAATCTGTGAGCTCTCTATATCACTTATTGTATGATCAAACATAGATGTTACTCCCCATTTTTATATAGTTAAATGTCCAAGGCTATCCCCCATTTTCATAAATGAAAAAATATGTTTTTATTCATCCAACAACTCTCACGGTAAGCTTCCTCCATTGATATGGAAAGTGTTTTGCTTATCAAATGTAAAAAGTGTTTGCATTTGATCCCGTGTAAATTGAAACTGGCATTGGTGATGGTATGGTGATGAATTACAAGAAAATTAGAAAACGATAGAAGGAAACGACTGAAAAATGAGAAAGTTTAGTTAAAACCAAATAGATTTAGAAACAAGGAATGTCCAAAAGAAATAGTTAAAAACTAAATGCAAAAAATAACAAACATGATCAAGACTAGACGGTTCTGGCACTTGAAAGACCAATAATTTGTGGTACATTAGAGTTGAGGGTCAAAATTACACTTCTTGCAATAGTTTTGGGCTCGATCTTCACAAAGATTCAAATTTTATAAATAATATGATGGATATAAATGGATTCTGAGAGAGAGAGAGAGAGAGAGAGAGAGAGAGAGAGATCAACTAATAGATGCCAATTTTGAGCTTTCCATCTAAAAAAACTAATAGAAGCTCTAGTGTCTATTCTTCCTACCTTATTTTTTATGCTATTGTTTATTTCAACTTCGTGCATTTGCAACAAGTGATCCTTGTAACTAGTCATTTCAATCGTCACTCCATATTTTTACTCAAAAGAAAATGGTCTCTCTAGATGATATGGAAGGATCAAATTGTCAAACTAAAGATGCAGGCGGTACTGACCCTATAATTCGACTAGAGGTAGTAGCACATAATTGCCATAACTTTCAAAAACATTAATGATATATATTTAGAAGTTTTGACACTTGAGAAACAAATACTTTATGCTATTACAACTGACAATCGATATTATACTTATTATAATATTGGAGAAAGAAAGGGAGATATTAATAGAAGCTCTAGAATCGATTTATGCCACATTAATTTTCACATTATTTTTTATTTAATGATATCTTCATATGTAGAATTAGTATGTTTGCGTGAAGTTATCCTTGTAATTAGTTGTTTTTTGTGGTCACTCTAGTTTTTCTTTTTTATGGAAAAATGGTCTCTCTAGATGATATGGAAGGATCAAACAATCAACAAGAAGATGCAGATGGACAGCTAGATAACTGTATTTCGATTTCCAGAAAAAGAAAAAAATACATTCTAAGGAAAAGCTCTATGCAGAGAGAGTCCAAGCATATACAGTTCCTTTATGAGGTTCTAATATTCTTCTTTGAGCTTAAGACAATGACTTGTAAGACTTACTAGGTCGAGAGTACTAGGGATTTGTACTAGGAATGTGGTGCACGAAAGCACCATAGAATTTTGTTCTAAGCTTGTGGACGATGATCCATCGGAAATTCTTGTGCAGCGGTCGTTCCAGAAACCATAGCACCACGAGACAAATTAGCACGCGACATCACAATAGATACTAGATGTAAGACAGCTGGAAAGACGCTCTATTGACTTGGGGTGACCCCCGTTAATGTGGAAATACATGGCAGAGATACATGCACTGATGTGTACTACTTCTAAAGGTGCATGTGAACTGCCGAATCATCGTAAGAGTCTCATGCATGTAAACTGATCAGTTTGAGCTCACAGGCTCGGTTCGTGATCAAGTATGTATAATAGCAGTGCAAAGGTTTCTAGAACCAGGGTGCGTGTGTGTTTCTCCGTGCTTGAAAGTTGTTCTACATCCGTTGGTACAATCTGGGAGTACTATTCAAGCATGCAGCTAGCTACTTCTAGCCGGTGAAGAGTATACTATTCATGTGTTAGTCCGACTGTTAAGTCGTGCACAATACAGTACTTGGCTCCGTGGAAAAATAAGGAGCTGGACGTGGTTGGACTGGCGCGATGTGGAATATAAAGGCAACGCATGCATGTGTGAATGCACACGATCTACAAGTCCTAGCAGTTCGCCAAAAAAAAGTCCCAACCTAATTGGCATTTTTTTTGCGGGGTCAACCTAATTGGCATTGCATGCATGAGCAACCACAAACTGCACTAATTGGCATGTCGGGGCTTTGACACAGGCGCGACTCTCTGCGTACGAGCCACGGGATCACGCATCGCATGCAAGACCCGGCCAGTTCGTGCCTCTCTGCGTACGTCTTCGACATATCCTGGTTCCTACGTGCATGACCCGCCCGGAGGCCGTATATAATGTCTGCGTATTTTTCTTCATCTTTGCGTGGCTGGCTGCCGAGCAATGCTATACGCACGGACAGGTTTTTACTGATTCTACGGGGATGCCAAGCTTTGCGTATTCGAGAAAAAAAAGAATAAATTGACTGAAAGAAAAGGGGGTGAGGGGCCTACACCCCCTGAAAATCAGGGGGGTTTAGATTAGTTAACGAGAAGGAATCCCGTAAAACCCCCGTTCTAGAATTTTCGCTGGCTGCCGGTCCGCCCGTGGAGGAGAGAGACAGCATGCCTTGGATGGATGACTCAGACTCCGTCCACCACAGACTCGCCGGCCCTCTGGTGTGCTCTCACGTCGGACTTGTCGTCCTCGTATCGCTGCTACAGACCCATGTTTACGCGTCTCAAGATTTTCCAACGTACTACTCCCTCTGTTCCGTAATTCTTGGTGTTGTTTTCGTTCAAAACCATGACAAGAGTTATGTAATGGAGAGAGTACTGTGATTTTTTTCTAATCAAGAGGAGGCGAACTGAGTATCTTCAGTTGGTCAGGTTCCTTGCGGGAAAATTACCAAACAGCAATAGAGTAGTAAGTTAAAACGATTATTAGCATTCCACGTGCAAAAGAAAGGATTATTAGCCACAGGGATCACGCATCGTGTTGAGTATAATGTTTATTTAGAAATAGCGTAACATTTGTTTCTGTCCTGACATTTACTTCAAAATGATCATGTACTCCTAGTTTTTGCGGGGTCAACCTAATTGGCATTGCATGCATGTGCAACCACACGGTGGCAATTACCAACTCTTCATTTTCAAATCTGTTATAAAAATATACACCACACTGAACTAGTTATTCTTGCCCTCAATCCATCAATCAATCATAGACAATACAAATCAATTCCTAAGACTAATACTCCTGTGTTCATATAGAAAGGTATCTCTAAAACCATCCCTACGGGCGGAGTGGAATTGACCAATCATGTGGCTCTCGCTCCCATTGTAGCTCGTAGATGGTATGTTTGCTGGAGTTGTAGATTGGCTGGCTGAGCATGGACCTATAATTTTTCCTCTAGCTTTTTTTATGTTCGTTTGTTATTTTGATTTGTAATAACTTTGTGGTGTTTTATTTAATAGAAATCCACGAGGAGGCTCGTTGTTTCAAAAGAATGCGGCTCTAGCTCAGATGGTATGTTTATACATCAATATCAATTATATTGTACTTTTCACTTATTTATCTAAATTTTCATGTATTTTGTAATATACATAATGGGTCGCACCTATTTTATATTATTTTGGAAAATTAAATATTTACATAATTTTCAAAAGGATTAAATGTCTGATTTCCGACATTTTTCATTCAAACCTGTTCAAGTATTCAAGTGACATTTAAGAGAAGTTATTGTTTATTCGATTGTTTGAAATATTTCAGTGGCCATCATCGTTTCAAAAATGTTTGAAAATATATTTCCGTACAATTGAATTATCATAGTTTGTATCTTATGCAGACGTTTTCTACTCCTATTTACCTCATACATTTTGAAATGCACAATATTTTAGACCTTGATACATTTCTAGAGGTGCAATTTTAACCTTTATTCTATATATATGAATATATGATTGTGTTGCTAATAAAGAACAAAAAGAATTATGAAATGCCTTTTTGGGAAAATCCTTGATATATTATTCCGTACTTTCTCAATGATATTTTTATATAGAGATGTTGAGCTGCGAGGACACCATCCACACTAACCTGTAATCTGTGAGCTCTCTAGATCACTTATTGTATGATCAAACATAGATGTTACTCCCCATTTTTATACAGTTAAATGTCCAAGGCTATCCCCCATTTTCATAAATGAAAAAATATGTTTTTATTCATCCAACAACTCTCACGGTAAGCTTCCTCCATTGATATGGAAAGTGTTTTGCTTATCAAATGTAAAAAGTGTTTGCATTTGATCCCGTGTAAATTGAAACTGGCATTGGTGATGGTATGATGATGAATTACAAGAAAATTAGAAAACAATAGAAGGAAACGACTGAAAAATGAGAAAGTTTAGTTAAAACCAAATAGATTTAGAAACAAGGAATGTCCAAAAGAAATAGTTAAAAACTAAATTCAAAAATAACAAACATGATCAAGACTAGACGGTTCTGGCACTTGAAAGACCAATAATTTGTGGTACATTAGAGTTGAGGGTCAAAATTACACTTCTTGCAATAGTTTTGGGCTCGATCTTCACAAAGATTCAAATTTTATAAATAATATGATGGATATAAATGGATTCTGAGAGAGAGAGAGAGAGAGAGAGAGAGAGAGATCAACTAATAGATGCCAATTTTGAGCTTTCCATCTAAAAAAACTAATAGAAGCTCTAGTGTCTATTCTTCCTACCTTATTTTTTATGCTATTGTTTATTTAAACTTCGTGCATTTGCTACAAGTGATCCTTGTAACTAGTCATTTCAATCGTCACTCCATATTTTTACTCAAAAGAAAATGGTCTCTCTAGATGATATGGAAGGATCAAATTGTCAAACTAAAGATGCAGGCGGTACTGACCCTATAATTCGACTAGAGGTAGTAGCACATAATTGCCATAACTTTCAAAAACATTAATGATATATATTTAGAAGTTTTGACACTTGAGAAACAAATACTTTATGCTATTACAACTGACAATCGATATTATACTTATTATAATATTGGAGAAAGAAAGGGAGATATTAATAGAAGCTCTAGAATCGATTTATGCCACATTAATTTTCACATTATTTTTTATTTAATGATATCTTCATATGTAGAATTAGTATGTTTGCGTGAAGTTATCCTTGTAATTAGTTGTTTTTTGTGGTCACTCTAGTTTTTCTTTTTTATGGAAAAATGGTCTCTCTAGATGATATGGAAGGATCAAACAATCAACAAGAAGATGCAGATGGACAGCTAGATAACTGTATTTCGATTTCCAGAAAAAGAAAAAAATACATTCTAAGGAAAAGCTCTATGCAGAGAGAGTCCAAGCATATACAGTTCCTTTATGAGGTTCTAATATTCTTCTTTGAGCTTAAGACAATGACTTGTAAGACTTACTAGGTCGAGAGTACTAGGGATTTGTACTAGGAATGTGGTGCACGAAAGCACCATAGAATTTTGTTCTAAGCTTGTGGACGATGATCCATCGGAAATTCTTGTGCAGCGGTCGTTCCAGAAACCATAGCACCACGAGACAAATTAGCACGCGACATCACAATAGATACTAGATGTAAGACAGCTGGAAAGACGCTCTATTGACTTGGGGTGACCCCCGTTAATGTGGAAATACATGGCAGAGATACATGCACTGATGTGTACTACTTCTAAAGGTGCATGTGAACTGCCGAATCATCGTAAGAGTCTCATGCATGTAAACTGATCAGTTTGAGCTCACAGGCTCGGTTCGTGATCAAGTATGTATAATAGCAGTGCAAAGGTTTCTAGAACCAGGGTGCGTGTGTGTTTCTCCGTGCTTGAAAGTTGTTCTACATCCGTTGGTACAATCTGGGAGTACTATTCAAGCATGCAGCTAGCTACTTCTAGCCGGTGAAGAGTATACTATTCATGTGTTAGTCCGACTGTTAAGTCGTGCACAATACAGTACTTGGCTCCGTGGAAAAATAAGGAGCTGGACGTGGTTGGACTGGCGCGATGTGGAATATAAAGGCAACGCATGCATGTGTGAATGCACACGATCTACAAGTCCTAGCAGTTCGCCAAAAAAAAGTCCCAACCTAATTGGCATTTTTTTTGCGGGGTCAACCTAATTGGCATTGCATGCATGAGCAACCACAAACTGCACTAATTGGCATGTCGGGGCTTTGACACAGGCGCGACTCTCTGCGTACGAGCCACGGGATCACGCATCGCATGCAAGACCCGGCCAGTTCGTGCCTCTCTGCGTACGTCTTCGACATATCCTGGTTCCTACGTGCATGACCCGCCCGGAGGCCGTATATAATGTCTGCGTATTTTTCTTCATCTTTGCGTGGCTGGCTGCCGAGCAATGCTATACGCACGGACAGGTTTTTACTGATTCTACGGGGATGCCAAGCTTTGCGTATTCGAGAAAAAAAAGAATAAATTGACTGAAAGAAAAGGGGGTGAGGGGCCTACACCCCCTGAAAATCAGGGGGGTTTAGATTAGTTAACGAGAAGGAATCCCGTAAAACCCCCGTTCTAGAATTTTCGCTGGCTGCCGGTCCGCCCGTGGAGGAGAGAGACAGCATGCCTTGGATGGATGACTCAGACTCCGTCCACCACAGACTCGCCGGCCCTCTGGTGTGCTCTCACGTCGGACTTGTCGTCCTCGTATCGCTGCTACAGACCCATGTTTACGCGTCTCAAGATTTTCCAACGTACTACTCCCTCTGTTCCGTAATTCTTGGTGTTGTTTTCGTTCAAAACCATGACAAGAGTTATGTAATGGAGAGAGTACTGTGATTTTTTTCTAATCAAGAGGAGGCGAACTGAGTATCTTCAGTTGGTCAGGTTCCTTGCGGGAAAATTACCAAACAGCAATAGAGTAGTAAGTTAAAACGATTATTAGCATTCCACGTGCAAAAGAAAGGATTATTAGCCACAGGGATCACGCATCGTGTTGAGTATAATGTTTATTTAGAAATAGCGTAACATTTGTTTCTGTCCTGACATTTACTTCAAAATGATCATGTACTCCTATATATATGTCCACGAGGCTCAAGTAATAAAAATAACAATTTCATCAATCCCTTCCTATTCTTTTAACATGATATCAACCTAACCGGTCCAAACCCTAGCCGCCGCCCACAGCTTCCGCCCCGCGCGCGTCCCCCGGGGCGGTCGGCCTCCATGACCGCCACCGGGGGCCGCACGGCCCGTACCTAGGGTTCGCCCGCCGGTCGTGTTGACCGGCTGCCCTAGAGAGTCTTTTTCTCGAGCCCTTGCTCCGGATTTTTCTATCTTCCGCCGATCACTTTGATCGGCGATTTTCTTTTTGGTTTTCCGATCTAAGATCGGTTTGCGTCGCCCGCCGTCGACCCCCGTGCGCCTCTACTCCAACACCGGTGTGACCGGCTGGCTTCTTCACCGACCCGGCGGCCTCGCACGACAGGCGGCCCCTTATGGCCATCGTCCACGCGTCTGCCCGCCCGTCACCCTGTGTCGGCCGTCGTCACCCTACTCCGACACCGGCGCGACACTCGGCCTCGTCTCCGACCTGGCGGCCTCAGAGCGACGCGGCGGCCCGTCACGGTCGTTGTTCGCGCATCTGCCTGCCCGTCACTCTACGCCAGCCGTTGCCACCCTACTCCGAACAGGATTCTTGTATCACCACCCCGCCTCCGCCGCGTATGTACGGCCGCCTCCACACGGCGTTGCGTTCGCAGCTTGAGGCTAGCCGCTCGGGCGCCGCTCCGTTGGCCGCCTGGGCGCCGGCGCTGACGCGCTCGCCCGCACGTCGTCACACGCCGACCGTCGTCATCGGTTTCAGCTCGGACTCCGCTACCACCCCGCCTCCACCGAGCGTCGTCCACGATCTCGTGCGCGATCAGATTGATCGCACCCGCTCGCGCCGCGATCCGCCCCGCCCGCGCCGTGCGACCGATCGGGCCCGTCGGTTGCGCGCGTCTCCGCAGGTCCCGTGAAGATTGTCCCGAGTACAGCGCGCCCCTCCACCGATCAAGCATTGGGCTGCCACTGCGTCACCCCGTCGGGCCACCACATCGCCACCCCGTGGTTCTCCCCGTGGCCGCATCGACCCGCGTGCTGCCGCTGCGTCGCCCGTTTGGGCCATAGTGCCGCGGCCCGTGGTCTACCGCCGCCTCGAGGATGTCCGTTCCAGGCCGTCTCTGTGGCTACACCGACCCTCGCGCTGCCGCTGCGTCGCCCCATCAGGCCGTAGCGTGCTTGGCACGCGGTCTCTGCCGCTGCCCGAGGTCGTCCCCGCGGTTGCACTGACTCACGCGCCACCACTGCGTCGTCCCTTCGGGCCGTTGATGTTTGATTGAACTACGTCGTTATTTTCCCAAAGAGGAAGGGATGATGCAGCACAGCAACGGTAGGTATTTCCCTCAGTGATGAGACCAAGGTTATCGAACCAGTAGGAGAACCATGCAACACCACGTAAACAGCTCCTGCACACAAAAAATAAATACTTGCAACCCGATGTAAGAGAGGGGTTGTCAATCCCTCACGGGTAAAAGAATAGGTAAAATTGTAGTAGATTGGATAAATAGATCTCGCGGGAACGTGAGATAAAATAAATAAGTAAAAATTGCAGCAAGGTATTTTTGTATTTTTGGATTAATAGATCTGAAAATAAAAGCAAATAAAAATAGATTGCGAAGGCAAATATATTAAAGAAGAGACCCGGGTGCCGTAGGTTTCACTAGTGGCTTCTCTCGAGAAAAATAGCAAACGGTGGGTAAACAAATTACTGTTGGGCAATTGATAGAACTTCAAATAATCATGACGATATCGAGGCAATGATCATTATATAGGCATCACGTCCAAGATTAGTAGACCGACTCCTGCCTGCATCTACTACTATTACTCCACACGTCGACCGCTATCCAGCATGCATCTAGTGTATTAGGCTAATGTAAAAATGGAGTATTGTAATAAGAACGATGACATGATGTAGACAAGATCTATTTATGTAGAAATAGACCCCATCTTGTTATCCTTAATAGCAACGATACATGCGTGTCGTTTCCCCTTTTGTCACTGGGATCAAGCACCGTAAGATCGAACCCATCACAAAGCACCTCTTCCCATTGCAAGATAAATAGATCAAGTTGGCCAAACAAAACCCAAATATCGGAGAAGAAATACGAGGCTATAAGCAATCATGCATATAAGAGATCAAAGAAGACTCAAATAACTTTCATGGATAAAAACATAGATCTGATCATAAACTCAAAGTTCATCGGATCCCAACAAACACACCGCAAAAAGAGTTACATCAAATAGATCTCCAAGAGACCATTGTATTGAGAATCAAACGAGAGAGAGAAAGCCATCTAGCTACTAACTACGGACCCGTAGGTCTACAATGAACTACTCATGCATCATCGGAGAGGCACCAATGAGGATGATGAACCCATCCGTGATGGTGTCTAGATTGGATCTGTGGTTTCTGGAACTTGCGGCGGCTGGAATTGATTTTCGTCGACTCCCCTAGGGTTTCTGGAATATTGGGGTATTTATAGAGAAAAGAGGCGGTGCAGGAGGTCTCTGAGATGGGCACAACCCACCAGGGCGCGCCTGGGGGCCCAGGCGTGCCCCGGTGTCTTATGCTCACCTCGGGCCCCCTCTTCGGTACTTCTTTGGCCCACTGGATGTCTTCAGGTCCAAAAAAAATCTACAAAAAGTTTCGCTGCGTTTGGACCCCGTTTGGTATTAATTTCCTGCGATGTAAAAAACAAGCAGAAAACAGCAACTGGCACTGGGCACTATGTCAATAGGTTAGTCCCAAAAAATGATATAAAGTTGATATAAAATGATTGTAAAGCATCCAAAAATGATAATATAACAGCATGCAACAATCAAAAATTATAGATACGTTGGAGACATATCAGCCGTAGCGCCGCGGCCCGCGGTCCCCGCCACCGCCCCGAGGTCTTCTCGTCGTCGCCCCGCCCCACCTGCTGCCGCTGCATCGCCCCTTCGGGCCGTAGCGCCACGGTCCACTCCGCCGTCTTCGCGCGTTGACTTTCTGTGGTATGCGCAACGCCACCTTCCTTGGCGCGGGAACGCCACCGTCTGTGCCAGTCTTTGTCATGTTGTCGGGCTCTTCGCCTACTTCGAGCACCGCCGCCGCTCTCCTAACCAATCCGCCGCCGCCGTCAGGCTACAGCCGTTGCTCTTCTTCGGCCACCGCCTCTGCTACTCCCGTAGCTGCCGCCGCCGCCCTTCCACCCCCTTCGTCTTCGTCTAGCACCAGCCCGTCTCCAGCGTCACCGTTATCTACCCCGACCACTTCGTCTACTCCAACCACCATTGGTGACATCGGCCCCACGCCGATTGGCGCCACAACCGTCGTCGCATCTTCTTCTCTGGTGGCCCTCTGACTCCTCGACATGGCGTACAGCCCGTGCAGGTCCCTCGTCTACGCATGCTCGGTGCTGGCAACACCAATGCATGCCTTCATCCACGACGTGTCCCCAGGCCTGGCAAGCCTGGTCGGCGCTTCGTCAACTTCGTCTTCGTCCGTCTACGCATGCCCGGTGCTAGCAACACCGATGCGTGCTTTCGTCCATGATGTGTCCCCGGGCTTGGCAAACCCGACGCGATGCGTCGTCAACAACGTCTTCTTTCCGGCGCACCATTACTTCATCATTACTTCGACACTACTGCGCCCATGACTAACTTGGCGCCTCCTTGCGCCGCGGCTCCCCGACGACTTCCTCGACGCCGGCTACCCCGACTTGACATCGACCACAACATTCTTCGCACGGCTACCTCAACCACGGCTACACCATCCTACGCTCTCGGCTACCTCGACATCGGCACAAAGGGATATCGCCTTGCTTGAGCAACCTCGTTGGTTTCCACTCCAGCCATGACTTCCGTGATGCATCGACCGTTACTACTGTGGGGGGTGTCCGTCGGCTTACCTTCGGATTCTTCTCCAGTCTCACCGTCTGCGTCGCTCCTGTTGTGACAGCGGGGGGATGTTGAGTATAATGTTTATTTAGGAAACATAGGATAGCGTAGGATTTCTTTCTACCTTGACTTGCACTCCAAAATGACAATGTACTCCTATATATATATATATATATATATATATATATATATATATATATATATATATATATATATATATATATATATATATATATATATATATATATGCCCACGAGACTCAAGCACTGAAAACAACAATTCCACCGATCCCTTTCTCCCTTCTAACACATCGCATGCAAGACCGGGCAAGTTCATGACCCTCTGTGTACGTCTTCGAGATATCCTGGTTCCTACTGTATGATGATGGAATTGCACGATGTATTGATCAAGTGCAATCGCACGTATATATGATGTACAACGGTGGACCACGACCTCAACTATACAAGGAACTAGGAGGTGGGCCCAATACACAATATGCACATAACACATATACTCAACACCCCCCCCCCCCCCCCCAGTCGAAGCGGCGCCATTGCTGACGCAAAGACAGGACCGGAACTCCTTGAATGACGATGTAAGCAAGCCCTTGCTCAGGATATCTGTAAATTGCTGGGAAGTAGGAACGTGTAGAACACGAATATGGCCAAGAGCCAACTGATCCCGAACAAAATGAATATCTAACTCAATATGCTTGGTACGATGATGATGAACCGGGTTGGCGGAGAGGTAGACGGCCGGGGCGTTGTCGCAGTAGACCACCGTTGCCCTGTCGACAGGACAAGAAAGCTCCTGGTGCAGCTGACGAAGCCAGGAGCACTCGGCGACGACATTGGCCACAGCGCGATACTCAGCCTCAGCGCTGGAATGGGAGACCGTAGGCTGCCGCTTGGACGACCACGAGATAAGTGATGGTCCAAGGAAAACACAATAGCCCGAAGTGGAGCGACGGGTGTCGGGGCAGCCGGCCCAGTCAGCATCGGAGTATGCGGTGAGGACGGTGTCGGTGGAGGCGTGTAACGAGATGCCGAGATCCATAGTGCCACAGATATAGCGGAGAATCCGCTTGACAGTGGCCCAATGAACGTCCCGAGGTGCATGCATATGAAGACACACCTGCTGAACTGCGTACTGGAGCTCCGGTCGAGTGAGGGTGAGGTACTGAAGAGCCCCAACGATGGATCGGTAAAAGGTAGCATCCGAAGCAGGAGAACCATCTGTGGCAGGGAGCTTGGCCTTCGTGTCAACAGGCATGGCGGCGTGCTTGCAATTAAGCATGCCAGCGCGGTCGAGAAGCTCATGAGCGTACTTCCGCTGGTGAAGGAAGAAGCCATCCGGACGCCGCACCACCTCAACACCGAGAAAGTAGTGCAAAGGACCCAAGTCCTTGATGGCAAACTCAGCGCGAAGACGATCAGTGAGCTGACTGAGGAGGCCAGCCATACATGCCGTCAGGATGATGTCGTCGATGTAGAGGAGCAGGTATGCAGTGTTGGATCCCTGGTGGTAGACAAACAGCAATGCATCGGAGCGTGTAGAGCGAAACCCAAGATGGTGAAGAAACGCCATGATGCGCTAGTACCAGGCGCGAGGAGCCTGCTTGAGTCCATACAAGGACCGCGAAAGCAGACACATGTGGTCGGGATGTGTCGGATCAACAAACCCCGTAGGCTGCTGACAGAAGACCTGCTCCTCGAGATGGCCGTGAAGGAAGACGTTGGAGACGACCATCTGGTGCACCGGCCAGGCACGAGAGACCGCAAGGTGTAGAACCGTGCGGATCGTCCCGGGCTTAACCACCGAAGCGAAGGTGTCGGTGAAGTCGACGCCAGCACGTTGCCGGAAGCCACGAACAACCCAGCGTGCTTTATAGCGGTCAAGGGTACCATCGGGATGGAGCTTGTGTTTGAAGACCCACTTCCCGGTAATCACGTTGGCGTGCCGGGGACGGGGAACAAGCTACCACGTCCGATTGCGCTGCAAAGCGTCAAACTCCTCTTGCATCGCAGCCATCTAGAGCAGGTCACGAAGAGCGGCTCGAACGAAGGACGGCAAAGGCAACGGCGTAGAGGTGGATGCCGTGTGGACGTACGCATCCGAAGCATACCGCGAGCTCGGTCGAAAGACACCCGCACGGGCGCGGGTAACAGGACCAACCGCAGGTGGTGGAGGACCCGCGGCCACCGGTGAAGACACACCAGAAGGCGTCGAGGCCGCGGTGGCGGAGGGCGGCGCCGTGGGAGCCGAGTCCACGGGCGGGGCCGACCCGCCGGGCGACAGCGGCGATGAGGCGGTGGAGGCCATCGGGGACGCCGAGCCGGCGGGAGAGGCTGGCAAGGACGTCGAGCCGGCGGGAGAGGCCGCAGGTGCCACCGAGTCGAAGGGCGGCGTCGAGGCGGACGCTGAGCCGGAAGATGGTGTCGAGGCGGGGCCCGTGGGGCCGGGGAGCCCAGCGCCGGACCCGAAGGCAGCCGCAGGTGGGTGACGCGCCTCAAAGCTAGGTGGTGGGCCGAGAGCGGCACGCGAGCGCCATGGGCGAGGGGCCGATGGTCCCACACCGTCAGTGACCGGCGATGGAGAGACGGCCGGAGGTACCTGCTGAAACGGAAACACCTGATCATCAAAGTAAATGTGCCGGGAAGTGAACACGCGATGGGATACGGGATCGTAGCACCGATAGCCCTTGGAGTTGGAAGGGTAGCTGATGAAGATGCATGCGACAGAGCGCGGTGCAAGTTTACGAGGAGAAGTGTCGGCAATGCTAGGATAACATAAACACCCAAAGATACGCAGACCATCATAAGAAGGTGGCATACCGAAGAGGAGGTGATGAGGCGCGTAGTTCCAACGCGGGCGACATGGCCGGAGATTAAGAAGGAGTGACGCGGTAGCAAGTGCATCCGGCCAGAAGCGAGGCGGCATGTTGGCATGAAACAGGAGCGTGCGAACGCAGTCATTGAGAGTGCGAAGGACGTGTTCGGCTCGACCGTTTTGTTGTGAAGTATACGGGCAAGTGAGACGGAAGACTGTGCCATTGTGCGAGAGAAAAGTGCGGAAAGCAATGTTGTCGAACTCTTTTCCATTGTCAGTCTGAAGAGCAAGAATGGGACGCCCAAACTATGTGCTGACATAGGAGTAAAAAGCCGTCAACGTGGAAAGCGCATCCGACTTTCGCCGCAAAGGAAAAGTCCACACATAGTGAGAGTAGTCATCAAGGATAACCAGATAATATAAGTAGCCCGAATTACTAGGAACTGGAGAGGGCCACACATCACTATGGATCACCTGAAAAGGAAAAGAAGCAATGGTGGTGGAATTATTAAACGGGAGGCGAACATGTTTGCCAACACGACAAGCATGACAAGTATGATCCTCTATCTTATTACAACTGAAACTGAAACTCCTAAGAATATGACGAAGAGTGACAGGGTTGGGATGACCCAGACGAGCGTGCCAAAGATCGACGCCAGCGGAGAGAGCAACCGGTGCGGTGGTGGTGGAGGAAGGCGGATGCATCGGATAGAGCTCGTCGGGACTGTCGCATCGGTGAAGTACCATCCTGGTTCAAGCGTCCTTGACACAAAAACCAAGTTCGTCAAATTCAACAGTAACAGGATTTTCACGAGTGAAACAACGAACGGAAATAAGATTTTTAATAAGATGAGGTGACATAAGTATGTTAGACAAGGATTAAGGCATGGAATTAGAAGGAAACGAAGTATGCCCAACATGTGTGATGGGAAGAGTGGAACCGTCACCGACAATGATGCGGTGGGCGGTGGTGACGGGAGAGAAAGAGGCAAGATTACCAGGATGAACAAACATGTGAGCAGTAGCCTCGGTGTCCATGTACCAATCGCCGCCGCCAGTGTAGTTGTTCGGTGAAGGAGCGTTGTGCAGCGCGGCTAGTAACGCCGGGTCCCAAGGCGCCGGTGGCAACGCCGGCTGAGGTGACGGAGAGGCGACCGGGAAACCGTAGCCGCCACCCAGCTGCGGTGGTGGGTACCCTTCATACGGCTGCGTAGCCGCGTAGTACGCCTGATGCGCCGGGGGACGTGGCACCGGAAGAGTCGGTGCCGGCGCCCGTGGGACCAGCATGGTATACGTGTGGACAACGCTGGCCCATGGGTTGTACCCGCCAGCCCACGGGGGAGGCGCCTGCTGCTGGTGGTGGTGGTGACACGGGGGGGCCGCGGGCGCCGGCTGCTGCTGCTGTTGCTGCTGGCCACCACATCGGCCACCCTGGCGCCGATCGGCAGGGGGGCAATGGCGCCGTAGGGGGACGGCGGCAGGGGCAGCGGCGGCGGCGACTGCTGAGGGTAGGGCGCAGGGCTCCGTGGCTGTGGAGCGGCGGGGGCGGCGGGTGGTGGAGGAGGACTGCCGCGGGTGGTGCCGGCAGCGAGAGCGGTGTGCATGGCCTGAGTCTTGACTTGCTTCATCCGACGCTCCTCCAACCGGAGGTAGGCCACGAACTTGGCGAAGGAGGGCTCGAGGATGAGCGTGAGGTTCGCCGCGGCGTTGCCGAAGTCCTCTATGAGGCCGGCGGTGAGCATGCTGAGGAGGAGATCGTCATCGATCTTCGCACCGATATCGCGGAGCTCGTCAGCAAGAGTCTTGAGACGGTGACAGTAGTAGTCAGCGGAGGAGTTGTCCTGGTGGCACCCAAAAAACTCCTGCTGCAAAAAAATGCAACGTTGGAGACGATTGTCGGTGAAGAGTCCGTTCAGCTTGGTCCAAACGGCGAGGGCGTCATCACCGTCTTCCACGACCGTGTGAAACATGTTCGGCGAGATGATGAGGAAAAACCACCGGATGAGCGTGGCGTCGATGGTGGACAACTCATGATGCACAAGCACGAGGCTGGTGTCGACGGTGCCGTCCACGTGGTCGAGGAGGTTGTACTCCCGGAACACGAGGGAGAAGTATGTTTTCCATGCGTAGTAGGAGGAGACCGTCTGAGCAAGGCGGACCGGAACCCGCTCGTAGATGTTGAGGTTGCGGATGTCGGGGGGGTTGGCGTCGGCGAACGGGTTGGAGGCGGACGAGGTGACGAAAGACATGGCGACGTCTAGGGTTAGGGTTAGGGGAGGTCGCTAGGGTATAGGGAGCGGCGGCTGCAGGGGAGTGCGGCGGCGGCTTGTAGCGGCGGGGAGGGGGATCGTGGCGGCGGCTAGGGAGGCGGCGGCGGCGAGGGTGGTAGGCGGCGGCGCTAGGGGAAGGCGCGGCGGTAGTGATAGGTCGCGGCGGTAGCTAGGTGGTGCGGCGGCGGCGAGGGAGGGAGGCAGCGACGGCGCGGAGGGAAAGCGCGGTGGCGGCGGGGTGGGTAGACGCGGCGGCGGCGGCGCAGGGAGGGTGCACGGCGGCGGCGGGTGGAAGTTAGGGTTGAAACCCAAAAACTGATATCATGTATGATGATGGAATTGCACGATGTATTGATCAGGTGTAATCGCACATATATATGATGTACAACGGTGGACCACAACCTCGACTATACAAGGAACTAGGAGGTGAACCCAATACACAATATGCATATAACACATATACCCAACACTTAGGTGCATGACCGGCCCGTAGGCCGTACCTAGTATAAATGTCTGCTTATGTTTCTTCCTCTGCATGCGTGGCTGGCTGCCGGTCCTCCCGTGCAGGAGAGAGACAGCATGCCTTGGTGGATGACTCAGACTCCTTCCACCACAGACTCGCCGGCCCTCTGGTGTGCTCTCACGTCGGACTTGTCGTCCTCGTATCGCTGCTACAGACGCATGTTTACGCGTCTCAAGATTTTCCAACATACTACTACGACAAGGACTAGCAAACTGATCGTGCTCATTATTTTAATACAGTACATACGTTACAGATGGTTACATAAACGCACATACACTCAAGCCCGACCCTGTGATTTTAGGGGCCCAGGGTGAGATGAGAATACAGGGCCCTTATAGAAACATAGATTCTTAGATACAAAGTCATTGTCGATGGTATCGATAGAAAGAGAATAGAGACACGTCTTATCCAAAATGGCGTCGTCAAATGGGTGTTGTGCGATCTCCTATCAGCGTGGCGGCATAAGGCTGGTGATGAGGTGCCTCTGTTTAGAGTGCACATGAGATCACGAATTAGTCGCTGGTAATCTGGTGGGGATCGATCATACGGAAGAATGTCAAATTGCCTTTACCCTCCTAGAAGCCCAATTACGCTCTCGTGTGGGTGGCGGACGTCAAACTATATATTTGGTATGACGAAACCGATTGTTAAAGAAAATGTTGTATTGCATAAATGTTTAATCAGTTAATACCGGCCGTGTCTTCCTGCTTCACTATCGCTGAGTTATGTTTACGTCTGGTCGGCCTACCGTTGGCTATGTGTGTTGCTTCTGACCCTCTGTCATCATACTTTTTTTTAAGGGTAAACCAAGTTCTTATTCATCAAAAACAATAATATGTAGGATACAGTTTAGGTCATGAGGTTGGCCAAGCCAGACATGCGTGACGTCCATGACCTAGAGACAGAACTTGGCAAAACTATGTGCATCCGAATTGGGTCAAACTTTAATGTGTGTTGCTTCTGACTCACTGTCATCATACTTTAGCTTGCTAGTTTATTTACCTCCCACTACTAGGAAAAAACTTTTAGGTAGAACCTTAGCAGTCGCGCGGGGTAGAGGCCCCGCGCTACTGTATATAGCAGCAGCGCTGGTAGTGAACTGGCGCTACAGGTATCTACGTAGCAGTAGCGCTGGTTGTCCACCCCGCGCTGCTGCTAAGTGGTTCCAGCCTTAGCCCACAGGGCTACCCATAGTAGTAGTGCGGCCCATGTAACCACCGCTACTGCTAAGCCCGTAGCTGTAGCGCTGGCCAGAGACACAGCGCTACCACTATGTGTGTACTATGCCAGTAGGTGGGCCCAAGTTAGCAGTAGCGTGGGACAAATACAGCGCAAATACGCAAAAGAAAATAAACATACAGAAAATTGTAGCAGTAGTGCTGGTTACACCCACGCTACTGCTAGGTAGAGTAGCAGTAGCGCAGGTTCGGCCCACGCTACTGCTAGGTAGGTTAGCAGTAGCGCAGGTTTAACCCACGCTACTACTAAACAATAGCTATAGCGCCCTACCAGTAGCGCTGGAACCCTAGTAGTGTCCATCTGGGTTTATTGGACCTCGTCATATTTTGGGTCAAACTTTGACCATCTAAATAATTAACAAAATATGAGGCATATTTTATAAAATGTTATATTATTGTATTTGTATTGGGAATAAATTTATCATGGAATATTTTTTATGACATATAGTTTATATTTTATTACTAAAAAAATTTAATCAAAATTTGACCCAAACTAAGAGGGGTCTAAAAACCGAGATGGATGAAGTAGCTTGCTAAGTTGTGCCCTTGCGGCAAGCATGCAAGTATCCATCAATCGATTCTTAATTTCAAGTTCCTTTTAATAAACAGATGGCTAATACAAGCATCTTCTTTTTTGAGATCCTTACTTCCATGTAGTCCTGGCCAAGGGCAGCCCGGCCCGGTCAGAAAAAGCCCGACCGGGCCCGGCCCGACCTTGCCCACGGGCCGGGCCTGGGCCTGAGATCTAGGCCCGATGGCCTGGCCGGGTCGGGCCTGGGCCCGCCATATTTGCTATTTACTGAAGAGGCCCAGCCCGAGGCCCGAGGACCGGTGGGATTTTTGGCTGATGGGCCGGGCTTGGGCCTGGAATCTAGGCCCGACGGCCGGGCCGGGCCGGGCCCGGGTGTGACGCCCGGATAGTTATGCTACAGTAACCCTCCGCTAATGAAGCCACGTCACCCCGGTTACTGTTGCTAATCTCTCGTTAGATCAAAACCGGTCCCAGAATTCAAATTCAAACTTTGGCAAAAAAAACAAAAGTTTTCAAAATATTAAAACTGAAATGTTCGGAGTGAACCAAATATTGCATAGGTAATTATGGTGGAGAAACCACATCTTTATAAAATATTTAAATACTATAAGATGAATAAAACAGTAGCAAAAACAATTAATTATACTCTTGTTATATTTTATAAAATACTAAACTATTTTAGCTAGGTGTCGAAGTTATTGTGGCAGTGGTATAGTTAATGTTACTGTTTTAGGTGCTAGTTGAGTGTTTTACAAAACTAAAACAGTTTGGGAAATAAAAATAAAACAGAAAAGAAAGATAAAAAAAGAAAAGAAAAAGGCCTAAACAAAAATAAAATAAAAGGAACCCCCCCCCCCTCCCGGGCCTGTCGGCCCAGCTGGCCACCAGGCCGACTAGGCCGGCCCACCCCTCACTCCCTTATCCCCCCAAACCCTAGCCCACTACCCCACCGAACCCCCCACGTCCCCCCGCTCGTTCAGATCGGGAGCCAGGAGGGCTCCCGACCCACGCCGCCGCTGCCGGTCCTCACCCGCCCTGGCGCCCTCGCTGGCGGGTGATGCCCGCTCCCCCCCATCGCCGCCCAACCCCGCCTCGCCGTCCCCCCGCGGCCGCCTCTGCCGGCCCTCCCCTGAGCTCGCTCCCCCCCCTCGTTCTCCCTCTCTCCCCTTTTCCCCCCCTTTGCCTGCGCCCCCGCTGGCCCGGCGCGTGACCGCGCGCCGCCCGCCCTCGCGCCCCTGTGGCCACCCCCGTCGCTCGCCCGCACTTCCTCCACTCCCCCGCCGCTTGCCCCGCCCCCTACCGTCCCCCCGCACGCCCGCTCCCCCCCCCCTCCCCGCCCCCCCCTCCCCCCCTACCTCCCGCATGCCTCCGCCCCCCCCCGGCCCCTCCGTGCGCCCCGCCGGCCTCGGCCACCCCGCGCGTGTCCCCGCCCGTCCCGGACTTGTCCAGCGCCCAATGGGCAAGCCCGTGGACAGGTCCAGTGTCCAGTTAAAAAAAAAAAAAAAGCATAGATAAAAATAATAATAATATATAAATATAAAATAAATAATAATTTTTTAATTAATAACTAATTAGTCATTAATTAATTCTGCTTGGTTAAAATGTTAACTAGTTAACCAAGTTAGTAAGTTAATGGTTATTAGGTTAGGGCTAGACTATGACATGCGGGTCCATTGACCCTGTTGACCAAGTCAACTGTTGACTGGTTTATTAATAATTCGTAAATTCAATTTAAACTTCAAATATAGAAATTAAACTGTGACCCGGATGGAAAAACTTTGTACATGAAGTTGCTCAGAACGACGAGACGAACCCGATACGCTACCACATATCCGTGTGATGCCTCTAAATACCTGAACATGCAACGTCCCCCTCCGGTCATCTGTCTGACAGCTGTCCGGAACCGGGAATACTTTCCCCGGATGGGCTCCCCCTTCCCGGTACTCGTGTAACCATACGTTAGAACACCCCGGCACTGCATATTGTCATGTCATACTTTGTGTAGCTTGTTTGCTTGTATTTACTGTTTCCTCCCCCCCCTCCTCTCTCGATAGACGCTGAGACCGCTGACGACGCTGCGCGTGAACGACTACTACGTCGACGACCCTTCTCTCTCGACACAGCTTCCAGGCAAGCCCCCCCCCCCCCCCCCCTGATCACCAGATATCGCCTATTCTCCTCTATACTGCTTGCATTAGAGTAGTGTAGCATGTTACTGCTTTCCGTTAATCCTATTCTGATGCATAGCCTAACATTGTTGCTACATCTGTTGATACCTTACCTGCAATCCTAAATACTTAGTATAGGATGCTAGTTTATCATCATTGGCCCTACATTCTTGTCAGTCTGCCTTGCTATACTATCGGGCCGTGATCACTCGGGAGGTGATCACGGGTATATACTATACATATATACATACTATACAGATGGTGACTAAAGTCGGGTCGGCTCGAAGAGTACCCGCGAGTGATTCACGGATTGAGGGCTGAAAGGACCTTTGTCCTGACGGCCCTCTGTGTGGATCTTTGTGGCGGAGCGACAGGGCAGGTTGAGACCACCTAGGAGACAGGTGGGCCTGGCCCTGGTCGGCGTTCGCGTTTACTTCATAATAACACGCTTAACGAGATCTTGGTATTTGATCTGAGTCTGGCCACTGGCCTATACGCACTAACCAACTACGTGGGAACAGATATGGGCACTCGACGTCGTGGTATCAGCCGAAGCCTCCTAGACGTCAGCGACTGAGCGGCGCGCGCCGGGTTGGACCGCGTAACGCAACTTCCTTTGTAATGGAGGTTGCTAGGTCTGCTCTCCGGCCGCCCACGCAACGTGCAGGTGTGCAATGGGCGATGGGCCCAGACCCCTGCGCGCATAGGATTTAGACCGGCGTGCTGACCTCTCTGTTAGGCCTAGGTAGGGCTGCGACGTGTTGATCTTCCGAGGCCGGGTATGACCCAGGAAAGTGTGCCCGGCCAGAGGGATCGAGCGTGTTGGGTAATGTGGTGCACCCCTGCAGGGAAGTTTATCTATTCGAATAGCCGTGTCCCTCGGTAAAAGGACGACCCGGAGTTGTACCTCGACCTTATGACAACTAGAACCGGATACTTAATAAAACACACCCTTTCAAGTGCCAGATACAACCCGGTGATCGCTCTCTCATAGGGCGACGAGGAGAGGATCGTCGGGTAGGATTTATGCTATGCGATGTTACTTGGTGAACTTACCATCTACTCTCTTCTATATGCTGCAAGATGGAGGCTGCCAGAAGCGTAGTCTTCGACAGGATTAGATATCCCCCCTCTTATTCTGGCTTTCTGCAGTACAGTCCACTGATATGGCCCTTTACACATATACCCATGCATATGTAGTGTAGCTCCTTGCTTGCGAGTACTTTGGATGAGTACTCACGGTTGCTTTCTCCCTCTTTTCACCCTTTCCCTTCTTTCTGGTTGTCATAACCAGATGCTGGAGTTCAGGAGCCAGACGCCACCTTCGACGACCCCTACTACTCTGGAGGTGCCCACTACTACGTGCACGCCGCCGACGACGACCAGGAGTAGTTTAGGAGGATCCCAGGCAGGAGGCCTGCGCCTCTTTCGATATGTATCCCAGTTTGTGCTAGCCATCTTATGGCAACTTGTTTAATTTATGTCTGTACTCAGATATTGTTGCTTCCGCTGACTCGTCTATGATCGAGCATTTGTATTCGAGCCCTCGAGGCCCCTGGCTTGTATTATGATGCTTGTATGACTTATTTTACTTTTAGAGTTGTGTTGTGATATCTTCCCGTGAGTCCCTGATCTTGATCGTACACGTTTGCGTGTATGATTAGTGTACGATTGAATCGGGGGCGTCACAAGTTGGTATCAGAGCCGACTGCCTGTAGGATCCCCCTTTCCAACTCCTTGGTCGAAGTTGAGTCTAGAAACCGAAAACTATTTTACTAACTTGGCTGTGTGTCTTACGGGCCCACGTCACCATTGGGTGGTATTACGATCTTTTATTCCTTGTCTATACTCTGGGACTCTGTTCTCTCTTCTATTCGGATTAAATGATTTTGCTAAATGTAACTCTAGGTTCTCGTAAATATTTTCTCCCGGAGAGCCCCTCACTGGAGATGATCGCCTACTTCACCAGAAGATTCCGAAGATACCCTTCGATGTTTTTCCGAGACCTTTGTGCTCATCGCTTTTGAAATTCCTTACCACCGATATATCCTTATGTATAATTACATACACTTGCCATTCATACATTCAATCCAGTTGATCTTGTTATTACAAGATGCCCCGAACAACTTTTCGTTGTTCCGACAATCCTTTGAGCTTACTGCCTTGCAGTTCTTGCCTCATGAATACCCCCTACGGATAATTCCTCGCACTTACCGAGTATCCGTTCCTCCCCCTTTGTTCATATGATTCACAAGATGCATACAAATACTATTCAATCTTTCGAAAATCCTTAATAGCTTATTGCTCTGCAAATACTTGTCTGCTTGCATTATGGATGCTTTCCATACGACTGGCAATATTCATTAGTATCCTTTGACACCGTCATTTTCATCTTATTGATTCAACATGAGTGCGAATGCACGCATTCATCAGTTGATCCTTTCTAATTATCTTCCGGCTCAGACGTCCTTTTGAACATGAGCTGGTTCTCGACCAATCAAATTGTCATCGATTGTGCCCCTAAGCCTACTCAACTTACCCATCCTTAATCAGAGCCCTTGCTCCTGATCTCTTGATTTGGAAATCATAAATTCCCTTGCATTGAACTTTGAGTTAGTCAGTTGTTTCTATAATCTGATGCCTCTGCATACTTCTTCTTCCTCTGATTGAGTACCGTTACTCACATCAGCTCCGTTGTGGATCGCCCGATCCATTGTTGGATTGTTATCCGACAGTGTCTTTCATATTCAATCACCTTGTGAGTTCTTCCCCTGATACATGATGCATTTGGTAAATTGTATCCTCTGTGTTCCCAACCATACTCTGCTTTTGAGCTTGTATAAATTACTCCTGAAGCGTTATATGTTCCTAAGATGCCCTATGGGATGAACATATACCTTCCCTAAACCGTGTGAACCCGAAAGTTTACACAAGACATTCTCTTCCGGTGTTTTACCAGATACATTTCAATTCCACAACTTCTTCGAAGACGAGAAGTGAATGAAATGATATGCATTGAAGAAGTGGGAGTCGACCTTGAGCTTTGTGTTCATGCCCATGGAAATGATGTAGACCATCTCGGAAGCTTCTTGCAAAGTGATTTCCATCTGTATAATTCTTTTGGTATCCTTAAATTGAACCTTGTAGTTATGGTCCCGACCATACTAACCTTATTCATTATATCTGAAAGGAAACCATTCCAGTGCCTCGTCTATTTTTGACAAGATTAAAGTATCCGCTATCGCAAGTCAACAACCCAGTTCAACTTCTATCATGATGCATTGATGCATAGGAATGAAGACGTCAGCGCTATGGATCGGCCATTTCCAGAAGAGCAACCAAGACCGAGAAGAATCGTTAGGTTTTCGTAACCAGACCTTTCCCCCTTATTCCGTCTCGTAAATCTCGGGACAAGATTTCTTGTAGTGGAGGAGAATTGTGACGCCCGGATAGTTATGCTATAGTAACCCTCCGCTAATGAAGCCACGTCACCCCGGTTACTGTTGCAAATCTCTCGTTAGATCAAAACCGGTCCCAGAATTCAAATTCAAACTTTGGCAAAAAAACAAAAGTTTTCAAAATATTAAAACTGAAATGTTCGGAGTGAACCAAATATTGCATAGGTAATTATGGTGGAGAAACCACATCTTTATAAAATATTTAAATACTATAAGATGAATAAAACAGTAGCAAAAACAATTAATTATACTCTTGTTATATTTTATAAAATACTAAACTATTTTAGATAGGTGCCGAAGTTATTGTGGCAGTGGTATAGTTAATGTTACTATTTTAGGTGCTAGTTGAGTGTTTTACAAAACTAAAACAGTTTGGGAAATAAAATTAAAACAGAAAAGAAAGATAAAAAAAAGAAAAGAAAAAGGCCTAAACAAAAATAAAATAAAAGGAACCCCCCCTGGGCCTGTCGGCCCAGCTGGCCACCAGGCCGACTAGGCCGGCCCACCCCTCACTCCCTTATCCCCCCAAACCCTAGCCCACTACCCCACGAACCCCCCACTTCCCCCGCTCGTTCAGATCGGGAGCCAGGAGGGCTCCCGACCCGCGCCGCGCCGCGTCCTCACCCGCCCTGGCGCCCTCTCTGGCGGGTGACGCCCCGCTCCCCCATCGCCGCCTACCCCGCCTCTCAGTCATCCCCGATCGCCAGCCTCTGCCCGCCACTCCCCGGTGAGCTAGCACCCCCCCCTGTCCTCCCGTTTCCCCCTTTGCCTGCGCCCCCGCTGGCCCCGCGCGGTGACCCCCGCCGGCGCGCCCTTCGCGCGTGACCGCCTTGCCCTGCGGCCCTGCGATCTCCTGCCCCGCCCCCGCCGCCTGCCCACTCCCGGCTCGCCCGCACTTGCCTCCCTCCGCACCTTCCCGCGTCCCCTCCCGGCCCTAGAGCCGGTCCCTCTCCCACCCGGCCCCCACACCGCGCTCCCCCCCCCTCCCTCCGCTACCCCTCTGCCCTGCCCCCCTTTCCTCCCCGTCGCCCCTCCGCGCCTTTTCCTCCTCCTTTTCCCCCGCCCGTCCGCGGACTTGTCCAGCGCCCAATGGGCAAGCCCGTGGACAGGTCCAGTGTCCAGTTTAAAAGAACAAAAAAAAGCAATAGATAAAAATAATAATAATAAATATAAAATAAAATATAATTGTTTAAATTAATTAACTAATTATTTCAGTTAATTAATTCTGCTTGGTTAAATGTTTACTAGTTAACCAAGTTAGTTAAGTTAAACTGGTTATAGGTTAGGGCTAGACTAGGACATGCGGGCCCATTGACCCTGTTGACCAGTCAAATGTTGACTGGTCAACGTTGACTGGTTATTATAATTCGTAAATTCAATTTAAACTTCAAGAAATTAATAGAAATTAAACCGTACCCGGATGGAAAAACTTTGTACATGAAAGTTGCTCAAACGACGAGACGAACCCGGATACCTACCACATATCCTGTGATGCCTCTAAATACCTGAACATGCAACCGTCCCCCTCCAGTCTCTGTCTGACAGCTGTCCGGAACCGGGAATACTTTCCCGGATGGGCTCCCCCTTCCTCGGTACGTGTAACCATACGTTTAGAACACCCCGCACTGCATATTGACATGTCATACTTTGTGTAGCATTGTTGCTTGTATTTACTGTTTCCTCCCCCCCTCCTCTCTCATAGACGCTGAGACCGCAGACGCTGCGACGATGAACGACTACTACGTCGACGACCCTCTCTCTCGACACAGCTTCCAGGCAAGCCCCCCCCCCCCCTTGATCACCAGATATCGCCTATTCTCCTCTATACTGCTTGCATTAAGTAGTGTAGCATGTTACTGCTTTCCGTTAATCCTATTCTGATGCATAGCCTAACATTGTTGCACATCTGTTGATACCTTACCTGCAATCCTAAATACTTAGTATAGGATGCTAGTTTATCATCATTGGCCCTACATTCTTCAGTCTGCCTTGCTATACATCGGGCCGTGATCACTCGGGAGGTGATCATGGGTATATACTATACATATATACATACTATACAGATGGTGACTAAAGTGGGTCGGCTCGAAGAGTACCCGCGAGTGATTCACGGATTGAGGGCTGAAAGGACCTTTGTCCTGACGGCCCTCTGTGTGGATCTTTGTGGCATAGCGACAGGGCAGGTTGGACCACCTGGACAGTGGGCCTGGCCCTGGTCGGCTGTTCGCGTTTACTTCATAATAACACGCTTAACGAGATCTTGGTATTTGATCTGAGTCTGGCCACTGCCTATACGCACTACACCTACGGCGGGAACAGATATGGGCACTCGACTGTCGTGGTATCACCGAAGCCCCTAGACGTCACGACTGAGCGGCGCGCGCCGGGTTGGACCGCGTAACGCAACTTCTTTGTAATATAGGTTCTAGGTCTGCTCTCCGGCCGCCCACGCAACGTGCAGTGTGCAATGGGCGATGGGCCCAGACCCCTGCGCGCATAGGATTTAGACCGCTGCTGACCTCTCTGTAGGCCAGGTAGGGCTGCGACTGTTGATCTTCCGAGGCCGGGATATGACCCAGAAAGTTTGCCCGGCCAGAGGGATCGAGCGTGTTGGGTAATGTGGTGCAACCCCTGCGGGAAGTTTTTCTATTCGAATACCGTGTCCCTCGGTAAAAGGACGACCCGAGTTGTACCTCGACCTTATGACAACTAGAACCGGATACTTAATAAAACAACACCCTTTCAGTGCCGATACAACCCTGTGATCGCTCTCTCACAGGGCGACGAGGAGAGGATCGTCGGGTAGGATTTATTCTATGCGTGTTTACTTGGTGAACTTACCATCTACTCTCTTCTATATGCTGCAAGATGGAGGCTGCCGAAGGTAGTCTTCGGCAGGATTAGTATCCCCCCTCTTTTCTGGCTTTCTGCAGTACAGTCCACTTATAGGCCCTTACACATATACCCATGCATATGTAGTGTAGCTCCTTGCTTGCGAGTACTTTGGATAGTACTCACGTTTGCTTTCTCCCTCTTTCACATTCTCACCTTTCCCTTCTTTCGGGTGGTCACAACCAGATGCTGGAGTTCAGGAGCAGACGCCACCTTTCGACGACCCCTCCTACTCTGGAGGTGCCTACTACTACGTGCACGCCGCCGCCGACGACCAGGAGTAGTTTAGGAGGATCCCAGGCAGGAGGCCTGCGCCTCTTTCGTTGTATCCCAGTTTGTGCTAGCCATTATGGCAACTTGTTTACTTATGTCTGTACAGATATTGTTGCTTCCGCTGACTCCTCATGATCGACATTTGTATTCGAGCCCTCGAGGCCCCTGGCTTGTATTATGATGCTTGTATGACTTATTTTACTTTTAGAGTTGTGTTGTGATATCTTCCCGTGAGTCCCTGATCTTGATCGTACACGTTTGCGTGTATGATTAGTGTACGATTGAATCGGGGGCGTCACACCGGGCCTAGCTTTTCTGCATCGGGCTTTGTCAGGCCCGGCCCGAGGCCCGGCCTGGCCCGAGTTTTGCCCAGATATACTTCCATGCCAATATCTCACGCTAGAATGAGAGACAGTATCGATCTCTCTCGCTGAACCGTTCACTGTAATCGGGCCAGCCCATTAGCGACATTCTTTTGAAAATGAAAAACTGAGTAAAAGTGGTATTGCGTGGGGATAGAACATGGGACCTCGAGGTAGCTTTATTGCACTAATAACCAGTGGGACAACACCCATTTTGTGTTAAACTACTTGGGTGCAACCCATTAAGAAGGAAAAGAACTGGGTTTTCCCTGGTTTTCTCTTTTTTTTACTTTTCCTTTTCTCCATTTTCCTTTGGTTTATTCGGGTTTCTTTTGTTTTTTCTTTTTTTCTTTCCTTTTTTTTCATTCTTTTTCGATTTGTTTCTTCGGTTTTTAATGCTTTTTTGTTTTCTTTTTTCTTCCCCATTATTTTGTTTTGCGTTCATTCGTTTTTTCTATTACTACATTTGTTTATTTTGTTTTATTTTTCGTTTTTTTGGTTTATTTAGTTTTTCTTTTGTTTTTTTTTTGTTTTCTTTGTTTCTTTTGTTTTCATTCTTGATTTTTTGTATATGTCAACAATTACTTTCTATATAATGTTTTACATTTTTTTCATACATGGTCAACATTTGTTCTAAACACATTTTCAATGATTTTTCAATGCTTTATCAACTATTTTCAATATACAAGATTCCAATTTTGCAACATTACATTTTTCAAAGTGATTGACTAATTTTTTTCTAAATGCAATATTATTATATTTTAACCACATGGTCAATAATTTTTCAATAAACATTTCACATTTCCTAAATGCTTGATTTTAACATTTTTCAAATACTTTTTCCACATTTAAATTCACATGCTTGAATACATGTTTATAATATTATAAAAAATTTATTATTTCTAAATACAATTCAAAAAATTCTAAATAATTTAACATTTTCAAATTCTTGATCAATTTTTTCAAATACCTTTTCAATATTTTTTCAAATTCTTGGTTAAAAATTTAATATACATGATCAAAAAAATTCATCATTTTATAATACATGGTCAAGATTTTTTCTATAGACATTTAACATTTTTCAAATGCTTTATTAACATTTTTATATACATGATCAAATATATTCATCATTTTTTTAATGCATGTAAATATTTTTTATACACATTTTACATTTTTCAAATACTTGTTCAAAAAAATTAAATTCTTGATTGATATTTTTTATATACATGATCATATTTGTTTCATTATTTTTGAAATACATAGTCAACATTTTTCTATACACATTTAAAATTTTCTAAATGCTTGCTTAATATTTTTCAAACACTTCTTCAACACTTTTTCAAATGCTTGATTAACTTTTTTATATACATGATTAATTTTTTTGATACATTTTTTTATACATGATAAACATTTTATTTATACACATTTAACATTTTTCAAATGCTTGGTCAACATTTTTAAATGTTTTTGTGATGAGTGATTTTTGTAATATATATTTGTAGAATATTAGGAAGTATAAACAAAAGTTAAAAAATGAAAAACGAAATCAAAAAACATGAAAAAAAGACAAAACAGAAACATGGCTGGTGTTTCCCTCGCGCCTGGTCCGGCTCAACTGGAGGGTCCCTTCACTGAGGGTTCCCTCCTGTCTCGCTTAATGTGAGACATAGGGGCGCCCAATATTTTAAGCATTACTAAATCGATGCGCTCCTTGCCCTGATCTGGTATGGCCCACAATCACTTTATTAAGACAATGGCCCACCAACAACTATCCATGTTCTTTATCTTTTTTATGCTAAACAAAAAACAGCCCAAGGCCCAGTTTGCTAAAAGAGATAACGCTCAGTCTTTTTCTTCCTGGAGACACTAATATACAAACGAACAGCTTTGCTCCAATGGCGACTAGGATAGATCGGAAGGGGTGCTTGCACTTACTTGGGATGGGGGCCCCTTGGTCCCGGGCGGTCACGCCTCCCCCCTCCCCCCTCCTCAGGGACGGGCCTGCATACACTCACCCATATGAGCGCACACACGCATACTCTACCCCTATGAGCACCTTCGACGTACTGAGCCGACACAACATCTTAAGATTCCCTACCCCTATGAGCATGCTTAGTTGGTCAGGTTCCTTGTGGTAAAAATACCAAAACAGTGATATAGTAGTAATCTAAAAAGAATATTAGCATTCCACTTGCCACCAAGGATGTTATACCCCGCTGCCTGGGCCGCCCCCTGGCCGCGCCGCCGGCGCCCGCCCGGCCATTGGCCGCCGCGCGTGTCCCCCGCCCGTCCCGGACTTGTCCAGCGCCCAATGGGCAAGCCCGTGGACAGGTCCAGTGTCCAGTTTAAAAGAAACAAAAAAAAGCAATAGATAAAAATAATAATAAATATAATAAATATAAAATAAATAATAATTTTTTAAATTAATAAACTAATTAGTTCAGTTAATTAATTCTGCTTGGTTAAAATGTTTAACTAGTTAACCAAGTTAGTTAAGTTAAACTGGTTATTAGGTTAGGGCTAGACTATGACATGCGGGTCCATTGACCCTGTTGACCAGTCAACTGTTGACTGGTTTATTAATAATTCGTAAATTCAATTTAAACTTCAGAAATTAATAGAAATTAAACTGTGACCCGGATGGAAAAACTTTGTACATGAAAGTTGCTCAGAACGACGAGACGAACCCGGATACGCTACCCACATATCCGTGTGATGCCTCTAAATACCTGAACATGCAACCGTCCCCCTCCGGTCATCTGTCTGACAGCTGTCCGGAACCGGGAATACTTTCCCGGATGGGCTCCCCCTTCCTCGGTACTGTGTAACCATACGTTAGAACACCCCGGCACTGCATATTGTCATGTCATACTTTGTGTAGCATTGTTTGCTTTGTATTTACTGTTTCCTCCCCCCCC
>CM022297.1:530663599-530859262 GCA_011799875.1 Thinopyrum elongatum
TGATCACCAGATATCGCCTATTCTCCTCTATACTGCTTGCATTAGAGTAGTGTAGCATGTTACTGCTTTCCGTTAATCCTATTCTGATGCATAGCCTAACATTGTTGCTACATCTGTTGATACCTTACCTGCAATCCTAAATACTTAGTATAGGATGCTAGTTTATCATCATTGGCCCTACATTCTTGTCAGTCTGCCTTGCTATACTATCGGGCCGTGATCACTCGGGAGGTGATCATGGGTATATACTATACATATATACATACTATACAGATGGTGACTAAAGTCGGGTCGGCTCGAAGAGTACCCGCGAGTGATTCACGGATTGAGGGCTGAAAGGACCTTTGTCCTGACGGCCCTCTGTGTGGATCTTTGTGGCAGAGCGACAGGGCAGGTTGAGACCACCTAGGAGACAGGTGGGCCTGGCCCTGGTCGGCGTTCGCGTTTACTTCATAATAACACGCTTAACGAGATCTTGGTATTTGATCTGAGTCTGGCCACTGGCCTATACGCACTAACCAACTACGCGGGAACAGATATGGGCACTCGACGTCGTGGTATCAGCCGAAGCCTCCTAGACGTCAGCGACTGAGCGGCGCGCGCCGGGTTGGACCGCGTAACGCAACTTCCTTTGTAATATAGGTTGCTAGGTCTGCTCTCCGGCCGCCCACGCAACGTGCAGGTGTGCAATGGGCGATGGGCCCAGACCCCTGCGCGCATAGGATTTAGACCGGCGTGCTGACCTCTCTGTTAGGCCAAGGTAGGGCTGCGACGTGTTGATCTTCCGAGGCCGGATATGACCCAGGAAAGTGTGCCCGGCCAGAGGGATCGAGCGTGTTGGGTAATGTGGTGCACCCCTGCAGGGAAGTTTTTCTATTCGAATAAACGTGTCCCTCGGTAAAAGGACGACCCGGAGTTGTACCTCGACCTTATGACAACTAGAACCGGATACTTAATAAAACACACCCTTTCAAGTGCCAGATACAACCCGGTGATCGCTCTCTCACAGGGCGACGAGGAGAGGATCGTCGGGTAGGATTTATGCTATGCGATGTTACTTGGTGAACTTACCATCTACTCTCTTCTATATGCTGCAAGATGGAGGCTGCCAGAAGCGTAGTCTTCGGCAGGATTAGATATCCCCCCTCTTATTCTGGCTTTCTGCAGTACAGTCCACTTATATGGCCCTTTACACATATACCCATGCATATGTAGTGTAGCTCCTTGCTTGCGAGTACTTTGGATGAGTACTCACGGTTGCTTTCTCCCTCTTTTCACCCTTTCCCTTCTTTCTGGTTGTCACAACCAGATGCTGGAGTTCAGGAGCCAGACGCCACTTAACTCTTAATCCAATCTGGAAAAAAAAACTCAATGTGCTCCCCCCCCCCCCTCCCAATATCACTTTGAATGACAGCTGAGTCAAATTCATTATGCAAGGAATCACAATGCAAACTCACTAAAATTGGCGCATCTCTCTTCATTATTGCCTCAAATCGCTCATTTTCCATCAAAGTTTCAAATCCTAGTACAATCTCATGTCATAACTCTCCTGAATCATTTTCACGTTGGAGGAGATCGACCCCTCCGTTGCATGAGCACACATTACTCCATGTTGTGGCCACCACACTCCAACCTCACCCCATGAGTAACCCGGTATTCCTCCTTCGTTGTGTCTATGCCATCCACACACACTCTCACTGTCGTCGGTTCATCCTGACTATCATTAAAGCCTAAAGAAATGGTTAAGCTTAATACTTATTATAAGACAATCTTTTCAAATGATGTGCTTGCCACTGGGAACACACCCTATTGTTGCCATGTTGTTACTTATCACTCAGGGCCCGTCTAAGAATTGTTTTTATTAGGACGACTTAATTTATACAAAACTCTTAATTTCTTTAAACTTTGTATAACTCCTTTAATCATACTATAATCTTAAGAACTATATCTCTATTAGATGTTTTAAATATATTTTATGTTAAGAGATATTATTTTTTTATAGATGTTATCCATATAATTTAAATTGCACTTGTATTGTGCTAAGTTTAAGATTATTTTTGAATTATTTTTGATAATTTTGTTAATTACATAGTGTAGTATATTAATGTTCGGGATATCGCTTATCGTTATCGTCTCGGTCGGCTGGAGATTAGAGATTAATCGGAAATCGGCCGATTAATCGAGTTTATCGGTTGACTATTAATCGGCAAGTTTTTTTTGCAAGACACACTTTCAAGCACTAATTGTTGGGGAACGTTGCATGGAAAACAAAAAAAATTCTACGCCCACGCAAGATCTATCAAGGAGATGCATAGCAACGAGAGGGGAGAGTGTGGTCTACGTACCCTCGTAGACCGTAAGCGGAAGCGTTTGACAACGTGGTTTATGTAGTCGAACTTTCTTCGCGATCCAAAGCTCGAGCAACGAACGTACGGTACCTCCGACATAGCACACGTTCAGCTCGGTGACGTCCACGCCTTCTTGATCCAGCAAGACGGCAAGGTAATGGATGAGTTCCGGCAGCACAACGGCGTGGTGACGGGGATGGTGAAGTTATCTCTGCAGGGCTTCGCCAAGCACTACGAAAATATGACCGGGGGGGTAAAACGCGGAGGGGGGCGCCGCACACGGCTAAGACAATGTTGTGTTTTGCTAGGCGCCCCCCTCCCACATATATATAGGTGGGAGGAGAGGGAAGAGGCCAAGGGGCGCCCCAAGTAGGACCGAATCCTATTGAGCGCCTACCCTAGGCCGGCCCCCTTCCTTCTTTTGGTGCCAAGGGGAAGGAAAGACTTCTTCTCCCACAAGGAGGGAAAGGAGGAGGAGGTGCCCCCCCCCCCTTTCCTTCTTCTAGGGCCGGCGGCAAGGAGAGGGCGGCCAGCCCTTTGTGGGCTGGTGTGTGCCTTCCTTGGCCATTAGGCCCATAGACCTCCCGAGGCCTCCCGGAACTCCTTCCGGTGATCCGATGACTACCCGGCGCACTCTGAAACACTTCCGGTGTCCGAATACCATCGTCCTATATATCAATTTTTACCTCTCGACCATTCAAGACTCTCGTCATGTCCGTGATCTCATCCGGGACTCTGAACAACATCAGTCACCAAATCATATAACTAATATAACACTATATCGTCAACGAACATTAAGCGTGCGGACCCTACGGGTTCGAGAACTATGTAGACATGACCGAGACACATCCTGATCAATAACCAATAGCGGAACCTGGATGCCCATATTGTCTCCTACATATTCTACGAAGATATTTATCGGTCGAACCGTTATGACAACATATGTAATTCCCTTTGTCCGTCGGTATGTTACTTGCCCGAGATCGATCGTCGGTATCTTCATACCGAGTTCACTCGGTACCGGCAAGTCTCTTTACTCGTTCCGTAATACAACACCTCGTAACTAACTCCTTAGTCATTTGCTTGCAAGCATGATGTGTATTACCGAGGGGCCTAGAGATATCTCTCGAAACTCGGAGTAACAAATCCTAATCTTGATCTATGCCAACTCAACAAACACCTTCGGAGATACTATAGAGCATCTTTATGATCACCCAGTTATGTTGTGACGTTTGATAGCACACAAGGTATTCCCCGGTATCCGGGAGTTGCATAATCTCATAGTCGAAGGAATATGTATTTGACGTGAAGAAAGTAATAGCAATAAACTGAACGATCATTATGCTAAGCTAACGGATGTGTCTTGTCCATCACATCATTCTCCTAATGATGTGATCCCGTTATCAAATGACAACACATGTCCACGGTTAGGGAACCTTAACCATCTTTGATCAACGAGCTAGTCTAGTAGAGGCTTACTAGGGACACGGTATTGTTTATGTATTCACACATGTATTTAAGTTCCGATCAATACAATTCTAGCATGAATAATAAACCTTTATCATGAATAAGGAAATATAAAATAACTACTTTATTATTGCCTCTAGGGCATATTTCCTTCACTAATAAGGAAAAATTGGAAACAATCACAAGTGTGTGCTCTAAGCCTTAACACTACATCAATAATTATTATATAACAGCAGTAAATGTCATGTTTTTGCAGTTTGAAATTCAAATAGGGCAGGAGTACATAGATACTACAATATTACATTATTACATAACAAAAAAAATTTGGACAGCACTTCAACAATAGCAGTGCACAAATTTACTCATTTACAATTTTACAAAATAATCAACAACAGGCAGAATAGCAGTACATAACTACATATATGAGTCCACAAGTAAACTGAGATAGTAGATAGGATGCAGTACATATATAAATATATTAATCTTAGTGCCACAAATAAACTGAGATAGTATCATAGTGGATACTGGATAGATAGGCAGCACAGCAGTACATAACAGGTCCAGAATACACAAATAAGCTTAGTTCTACTTCTAAACATCTACTTCAACTTCTTAGTTTACAATAGTTACTACTTTGCTAGCAACAGCCAAACACCAATCAACCAAAATAAGGTAGTTCTTAGCTCTCTGATTCTCACAAGTCACAACCAAAATAAGGCAGTAGGCTGCTAGCAAACAAACACACAGTACTAGGAATGAGATTGTTAAAAGGCCTAGGATTCAAGGTTGCATCAGGTCTTCCTCATCGTTTTTTTGTCACCCAACCATATCATCATCAGACTCAAACTATATCTCATCTTCATTGATAGGCACAGTGTCATCTTCATCATCGGAAACAAAGTCTTCCACTTCATGGAGTTCTCTCACCCTTAGACTTCTAAGAGGCTTGTTGTATTGTCAACTCAGTAGCTCCATCTCTTCATCATCGAAGCATCCACATAGCCAATCTGGTGTGTGGAAGCATCTTCACCAAGGGAGAAAAAAAAGCAAAAAATGAAATCAAAAAACATGAAAAAAAGACAAAACAGAAACAAGGCTGGTGTTTCCCTCGCGCCTGGTCCGGCTCAACTGGAGGGTCCCTTCAGTGAGGGTTCCCTCCTGTCTCGCTTAATGCGAGACATAGGGGCGCCCAATATTTCAAGCATTACTAAATCGATGCGCTCCTTGCCCCGATCTGGTATGGCCCACAATCACTTTATTAAGACAATGGCCCACCATCAACTATCCATGTTCTTTATCTTTTTTATGCTAAACAAAAAACGGCCCAAGGCCCAGTTTGCTAAAAGAGATAACGCTCGGTGTTTTTCTTCCTGGAGACACTAATATACAAACGAACAGCTTTGCTCCAATGGTGACTAGGATAGACAATACAAATCAATTCCTAAGACTAATACTCATGTGTTCATATAGAAAGGTATCTCTAAAACCATCCCTACGGGCGGAGTGGAATTGACCAATCATGTGGCTCTCGCTCCCATTGTAGCTCGTAGATGGTATGTTTGCTGGAGTTGTAGATTGGCTGGCTGAGCCTGGACCTATAATTTTTCCTCTAGCTTTTTTTATGTTCGTTTGTTATTTTGATTTGTAATAACTTTGTGGTGTTTTATTTAATAGAAATCCACGAGGAGGCTCATTGTTTCAAAAGAATGCGGCTCTAGCTCAGATGGTATGTTTATACATCAATATCTATTATATTGTACTTTTCACTTATTTATCTAAATTTTCATGTATTTTGTAATATACATAATGGGTCGCACCTATTTTATATTATTTTGGAAAATGAAATATTTACATAATTTTCAAAAGGATTAAATGTCTGATTTCCGACATTTTTCATTCAAACCCGTTCAAGTATTCAAGTGACATTTAAGAGAAGTCATTGTTTATTCAATTGTTTGAAATATTTCAGTGGCACATCATTGTTTCAAAAATGTTTGAAAATATATTTCCGTACAAAACGTGTACACATCATAGTATGGCAAAAAAATGGAGCATTGGTGAAGTAGAAGTGGAATAGAAAGCAACAAATTTGAGGGGTGAGAAAGGAAACATAGTCTTCACGTGAGAATGTAGAAGCACACTCAGAGTAAGAATAGAATAGAAGAGTGCATAATGAGTGGGCGCCTGGATGGTATACGCTAGCTAATGAGTCCGTGTTGTTTTCGTTCTTCTCGCCTTTGTTTGATACTTTAGTGTTCCATAGTAAACATATGGGTATCTAATTAACTACTCCCTCCGTTCTCAAATATAAAATGTTTTGGATATTTAAATATGGTCTGTATACAGACCGAAATGAGTGAAGAAACACACTAAAATGTGGCTATATACAGCTGATCCAGAAAAAAAAGTTAGAACATATTATATTTATGAACAGAGGGAGTAGTTTTTATAGTGCCTCTTTGACAATGCCCCTATTCAAATTTCTTATTTTTCTTCCCATTTTCCTTTCTCTTTCTGGATTGTATTTACAATCTTTTTTCTTTTCTAATGATTTCCTACATATTATACCATGAGAACTATTATATTTTTATGTTTAAATTAATTTATTTATAAGAAAATAGATGCTTGCTTTACTAACAATAATAAAATTCAAAAGTAGAGTGACCATTTTACTCCACAAACACATGCATTTTATATGAAATAGTGCATATTCTTCATATCTAGTGAATTATAACCGAGCATTTCTTTTTACATCTGAAACATATTTGTCCATTGACACAATGCATATAAGTAGTCTCGACATTCTATTTTCACACTAGACGATATCCCGTGTGTTGTTGTAGTAATTGACTATAGTATATTTTAATGGGTTTTGGTTGTATTTTTAGCTTGGTAAACCAAGCTAAAACTACATATTATATATTGAATCTGATTATTGTATAGTTGAAAAACATTTATTGAATATAAGTACTATATAATGGAAAACATTTCCCATGCATGTTGAGGTGAGCCCTTGATGAGGTGGCATGTGTGATGAGGTGGTATGTGTGCATGTTGAGATAATAGAAGTAGTGGGGATCAACTAATAATGGAGAAAAATCCCATGCATATTGTGATGGGCCTTTGATGAGGTGGCATGTGTGCAGACGAGGTGGAGCTAGTTATGGCAAACTAGGTCCTGGCCCGCCCAATGTAGCAACAAATACAGTGAAGATTCAGTAGGTCATAAGAGAAAATTTTGGGAGGTCAACTTTAACTGACCTGTCTGGCCCGCCTAACGAATTTACCGTGGCTCTGCCACTACATATGTGCATGTTAAGATAATAAAAGTAGTGGTGATTAACTATTTTATGTATAATATAGGATATATGCACATTTTATTTGATAAACATGCACATGTTTCATATATGGTGAAACATAGTAAAGAATCATTTTGATTAGATAAGAAAAATGGTATAATGAAAATTGTAGAAGAAAAATGAAAAATATATGTGTCATACGTGTAAAACCGTAGACTTAACCTCTTAATCCAATCTGGAAAAAAAAACTCAATGTGCTCCCCCCCCCCCTCCCAATATCACTTTGAATGACAGCTGAGTCAAATTCATTATGCAAGGAATCACAATGCAAACTCACTAAAATTGGCGCATCTCTCTTCATTATTGCCTCAAATCGCTCAATTTTCCATCAAAGTTTCAAATCCTAGTACAATCTCATGTCATAACTTCTCCTGAATCATTTTCACGTTGGAGGAGATCGACCCCTCCGTTGCATGAGCACACATTACTCCATGTTGTGGCCACCACACTCCAACCTCACCCCATGAGTAACCCGGTATTCCTCCTTCGTTGTGTCTATGCCATCCACACACACTCTCACTGTCGTCGGTTCATCCTGACTATCATTAAAGCCTAAAGAAATGGTTAAGCTTAATACTTATTATAAGACAATCTTTATTCAAATGATGTGCTTGCCACTGGGAACACACCCTATTGTTGCCATGTTGTTACTTATCACTCAGGGCCCGTCTAAGAATTGTTTTTATTTAGGACGACTTAATTTATACAAAACTCTTATATTTCTTTATAACTTTGTATAACTCCTTTAATCATACTATAATCTTAAGAACTATATCTCTTATTAGATGTTTTAAATATATTTTATGTTAAGAGATATTATTTTTTTATAGATGTTATCCATATAATTTAAATTGCACTTGTATTGTGCTAAGTTTAAGATTTATTTTTGAATTATTTTTGATAATTTTGTTAATTACATAGTGTATGTATATTAATGTTCGGGATATCGCTTATCGTTATCGTCTCGGTCGGCTGGAGATTAGAGATTAATCGGAAATCGGCCGATTAATCGAGTTTATCGGTTGACTATTAATCGGCAAGTTTTTTTTGCAAGACCTACACTTTCAAGCACTAATTGTTGGGGAACGTTGCATGGAAAACAAAAAAAATTCTACGCCCACGCAAGATCTATCAAGGAGATGCATAGCAACGAGAGGGGAGAGTGTGTCTACGTACCCTCGTAGACCGTAAGCGGAAGCGTTTGACAACGTGGTTAATGTAGTCGAACTTTCTTCGCGATCCAACCGCTCGAGCACCGAACGTACGGTACCTCCGCATTTAGCACACGTTCAGCTCGGTGACGTCCACGCCTTCTTGATCCAGCAAGACGGCAAGGTAATGGATGAGTTCCGGCAGCACAACGGCGTGGTGACGGTGATGGTGAAGTTATCTCTGCAGGGCTTCGCCTAAGCACTACGAAAATATGACCGGGGGTGTAAACCGCGGAGGGGGGCGCCGCACACGGCTAAGACAATGTTGTGTTTTTGCTAGGCGCCCCCCTCCCACATATATATAGGTGGGAGGAGAGGGAAGAGGCCAAGGGGCGCCCCAAGTAGGACCGAATCCTACTTGAGCGCCTACCCTAGGCCGGCCCCCCTTCCTTCTTTTGGTGCCAAGGGGAAGGAAAGACTTTCCTTTCTCCCACAAGGAGGGAAAGGCAGGAGGAGGTGCCCCCCCCCCCCCTTTCCTTCTTCTAGGGCCGGCGGCCAAGGAGAGGGCGCGCCAGCCCCTTTGTGGGCTGGTGTGTGCCTCTCCTTGGCCCATTAGGCCCATAGACCTCCCGAGGCCTCCCGGAACTCCTTCCGGTGATCCGATGACTACCCGGCGCACTCTGAAACACTTCCGGTGTCCGAATACCATCGTCCTATATATCAATTTTTACCTCTCGACCATTTCAAGACTCCTCGTCATGTCCGTGATCTCATCCGGGACTCTGAACAACATTCAGTCACCAAATCATATAACTAATATAACACTATATCGTCAACGAACATTAAGCGTGCGGACCCTACGGGTTCGAGAACTATGTAGACATGACCGAGACACATCTCTGATCAATAACCAATAGCGGAACCTGGATGCCCATATTGTCTCCTACATATTCTACGAAGATATTTATCGGTCGAACCGTTATGACAACATATGTAATTCCCTTTGTCCGTCGGTATGTTACTTGCCCGAGATTCGATCGTCGGTATCTTCATACCGAGTTCAATCTCGGTACCGGCAAGTCTCTTTACTCGTTCCGTAATACAACACCTCGTAACTAACTCCTTAGTCATTTGCTTGCAAGCTTATGATGTGTATTACCGAGAGGGCCTAGAGATATCTCTCCGAAACTCGGAGTAACAAATCCTAATCTTGATCTATGCCAACTCAACAAACACCTTCGGAGATACCTATAGAGCATCTTTATGATCACCCAGTTATGTTGTGACGTTTGATAGCACACAAGGTATTCCTCCGGTATCCGGGAGTTGCATAATCTCATAGTCGAAGGAATATGTATTTGACGTGAAGAAAGTAATAGCAATAAACTGAACGATCATTATGCTAAGCTAACGGATGTGTCTTGTCCATCACATCATTCTCCTAATGATGTGATCCCGTTATCAAATGACAACACATGTCCACGGTTAGGAAACCTTAACCATCTTTGATCAACGAGCTAGTCTAGTAGAGGCTTACTAGGGACACGGTATTTGTTTATGTATTCACACATGTATTTAAGTTTCCGATCAATACAATTCTAGCATGAATAATAAACCTTTATCATGAATAAGGAAATATAAAATAACTACTTTATTATTGCCTCTAGGGCATATTTCCTTCACTAATAAGGAAAAATTGGAAACAATCAACAAGTGTGTGCTCTAAGCCTTTAACACTACATCAATATATATTATATAACAGCAGTACATGTCATGTTTTTGCATGTTTGAAATTCAAATAGGGCAGGAGTACATAGATACTACAATATTACATTATTACATAACAAAAAAAATTTGGACAGCACTTCAACAATAGCAGTGCACAAATTTACTCATTTACAATTTTACAAAATAATCAACAACAGGCAGAATAGCAGTACATAACTACATATATGAGTCCACAAGTAAACTGAGATAGTAGATAGGATGCAGTACATATATAAATATATTAATCTTAGTCCACAAATAAACTGAGATAGTATCATAGTGGATACTGGATAGATAGGCAGCACAGCAGTACATAACAGGTCCAGAATACACAAATAAGCTTAGTTCTACTTCTACACATCTACTTCAACTTCTTAGTCTTACACTAGTTACTACTTTGCTAGCAAACAGCCAAACACCAATCAACCAAAATAAGGTAGTTCTTAGCTCTCTGATTCTCTCACAAGTCACAACCAAAATAAGGCAGTAGGCTGCTAGCAAACAACACACAGTACTAGGAATGAGATTGTTAAAAGGCCTAGGATTCAAGGTTGCATCAGGTCTTCCTCATCGTTTTCTTCTGTCACCCCAACCATATCATCATCAGACTCAAACTATATCTCATCTTCATTGATAGGCACAGTGTCATCTTCATCATCGGAAACAAAGTCTTCCACTTCATGGAGTTCTCTCACCCTTAGACTTCTACGAGGCTCTGTTGTATTGTCAACTCCAGTAGCTCCCATCTCTTCATCATCGAAGCATCTTCACATAGCCAATCTTGTGTTGTGGAAGCATCTTCACCAAGGAGAACATCACAAGTTGAGGAGTATTTCTTTCTCTTGTCTAGAAATCTTCCATTGAATTGAATATAAACTAGATCGTCCCTACGACGCACATCTAATTTATTTCTCCTCTTTGCATCTATCTACAAATTGCATAGTATAGGTTAGTGATTCACATCTTGTCATAAATGAAGTTGGGATCAGATTTGAATATTTGGAAGTTGAGACTTACTTGTTCAAAAACACTCCAATTTCTTTCACACCCAGATGAACTTGTGGTTAAGTTGAGTATCCTCAAAGCCATGTGCATCAATGTTGGAGTTTGTAGTCCATAAGTTGCCCACCACTCCCCTTCATTCATAGAAAATAGAAGGTACTATGCATCAGCCCTAAAATATTAGAAATGCAATATGGAAAAGCTATCTTTGAGAACATGCTTACCGGCATTGTAATTGCCATTGGTAATTGCTTTTGTGGCAGCCACCTTCCCAAACATGCCTTCCTTCTTTTTAAACTTGGGCAAGTCTATGTTAAGGGCATTATTTTGTGCGTCATCATCATCATGATAAAATTGTTCAATAACATCCATCAACCCGGACATGACTTCTAAATCGGTGAAGATGCTTGTGGTAGTATAACTATAGTAGGGATTCAAGGCATATGCTGCCATGTGCAACTTGGTATCTAGCCTCCCATCCATCTTACTCTCCATGGCTATTGTGATCACCTTGTAGTCCTTCTCCGAACCTTCAACCGCAAGCATTATTGCCTTCTTTGTCTCTATTATTTGTCCATACATAGAGGCCATGGACTACCCATCACTATCAGCCAACCGAAGTAACTTCACCAATGGCTCAAATACCTTGCATCAAACATACACAAGCACTACATTAGTTACTATTTAACTATGTAACATATGAGCAATGATGCATACAAGCACAAGTGTAAAACACAAGAGTACAAGACACAATTTGTAGTCCAGCTAACAATACCTTGATGCAAAGAGACACATTTTTTCCAGAATGCCCTACTCATTATTGTGGCATGAGCGACCTTTCCTTTCTTTGTTCTGGTGTGCTTGCATCATTCTTCCCAAGTGTCACTACAGCACATCTCCGTTAGTTGCTTCCTCTTAGCAGCGAGACTTTGCAATGTAAGAAATGCCGAAGCAAATCTGGTCACTCCCGGCCTAACAATGCCCCTCTTCTTTGTATAAGATCTCATCAACGCCAATGTGGCATGATGTACATAAAGGAAAATTGTCATCTCCTTGGCTTTGGTTATTGCAGGACCAAAATGCTTCAACTTGCCAATTGCTTTGACCATCAAGTTAATTGTGTGAGTTGCACATGAGGTCAAAAATATCTTGGGCCTTTTAATTTTCAACATCCCCTTTGCTCCCATATTGTTTGATGCATTATCCGTGACTACTTGAACAACATTATCAGCCCCTACAAAACACCATTGCAAAACACAATAATGAAATAACAACATTCAGCATATAACCACATGATGAGAATTTGAAAAGCAATGAATGAGAGCAAATTAAAAGGTTGAGATTAGTACCAATTTTCTCAATGCACTCGTCTACATAATCGAAGATGTATTGACTTCTGTGCGCATCAGCCGGCGCCTCCTTTGATCCAAGAAAGATTGTTCCCAACTTGCAGTGCACACACAAGTTCATGATGCTCCTCCTTTCCTTGTCTATCCAAGCATCGGTCATGATAGAGCACCCCGTATCTACCCTCTCAACATCATGTGGCTTCAACAAATCCTTAGTCCTTTCAACCTCATGCAACAACATCTTCTCTCGAATCATATATTGCAAAGGTTGCCTCCAATTAGGACCATAACGACCAAGAGCCTCACAAAATTGTTTGAAGTCATCATCGTTGATAGCATTGAAGGGTACATTTTTCTTGTACAACCATCTGGCCAAATATTGTCCAACTTTGTAGCTTCTCTCCTTATCAACACTACCATTTATATTCCGCTGAAACTTTTTCATGTTCAACGGGATCGGCGGGTCGATTGGAGCAAGATATTGATCCATAGGCCCCTTCTTCGTGTCACCGTTGCCAACTTCATTAAGCTCTACTTGATCTTCCTCATTGGCCTCTATGGTCACCAAGGCTCTTACTTCATTTTAATCGACTGGACAAATTAACTGAAGAAATGACAGTAGCCACTCATTTTAATCGACTGAAGAAATGAAAGTAGCTGCAGTTTAGCTGAAGAAATTGACTGAAGAAATGACAGTGGCCACTCATTTTAATCGACTAAAGAAAACTTAAAAGAGGACAGCAGCGCGACAATGAAACAATACCAGGATGTAGGATAGCTGGAGGAGGGATGGCGTGTCTAGCTGCTGCCGTTCGTCGGAGTAGGAGGCAGAGGATGGAGCCGCTGTACTGCTGCTGGCGGAAGGGTGGCGGCGGCAAGCAACACCAGCCGTCGGCGATGGAGAAAAGATGCGGCGCTCCGGTGCCGCGAGAGGAAGATTGGCGCAGCTCCGGTGCTGGTAGAGGAAGAGGGGTGCAGCTCTTGTGCTGCTGCAGCAAGGTATGGCGATGGGGAGAAGTTTCGGTCGTCGGCGATGGGTGCTGCAGAGGAGTCGTGATGGCGATGGCGATGCGGGGGAGTCGCAATGGCGATGGGAGCTGCTGGTTGAGGTCCCGTGGAAGAGGAGAGGGGGATCCACAGGGCGCCTAGCTCGGGTGCTGCTAGCTACGTCCGCCAGAGGCGAGCGGTGTGAGGGTGGCGTGGTGGATCTCGCATTGTGGCACGCTGGGAGGCTGAAACCTTAACTGAGCGGGGGGAAATCCCAAATGTGTGCTGCGGCTATGCGGGAAGGCCACCGAAGGGGCCTTTGGGGAGCCAAAATTCAGCCTTTTGGGTTTTCTGACGTTAGGGGCCCAGCCCGATTAATCAGGAATCTAACGATTTATCGCCTATCAGAGCGATAAATTGGTCCGAATGATAAATGTCAAAGATAAGGCCTTATCTTAGCGGTCACCGCACGATAAGCGATAAATCGGCCGATAAATCTCTGAGTCGGCCGATATCTTGAACAGTTAAATATATTTGTGTGGGTATATGTGCTCATTTATATTTAATATCCTTAAATACTTTTGTGGAGATTTCTAAAGTATATACCAAACAAATACATTACTTGTGCCTTATAGTGTATGTTTAGGTGAAGAAACTTATAGAAGCTTCTAGTCTATAATTTGAACCGTTGACATAATTTTAATGGGTTTTCCATGGTGAAATTTGTTGTAAAACTTATAGTGGATTCAGTAATAATATAAAAAAATATGCATGCTCTATAGTTTGTACTAAAAATAGCATCACTAATACTAACCACTCTCGAACATAAAAATGCAGTGAATTTCGGTATCTTTTCATTCATTAGATTTGACTATTTCACATGCTTGCCGCAAGTATGTTTGGTATCATCTGATGTTTAGAAACCGTTGATCTTAGTTTCTTTAATAAAAAGCCATGCATGAATAACATGAGAATTTGAATAACATAATTTTCAATCAAATGCGTGGGACATCGATAGGAGAGATCTATTAGCCTAACTAATCACATTGTCTCCGATCAAACTAGCTAGTTCCTACGTGGTATGTGTTATTAGTCCCTGGTTAGGCCGTGGTACAATTAACAACAACTATAAACAAAAATCATCAAACATCAAAACCAATAACATGATGTTTTTTTAACTTCTACGTTTAGTGAAGTAAATACATAAAATGTCAAGTTCCAATAAATATTTCGACAAGGAAACACATTGTATTCAAGTGAGGATGTAGAAGCAGATACAATGCGAGCAAGAAGAGAATCAAAGCGTGCATAGTGAGTGGACACCTAAATGGTGTATTCTTTATCACCTCTTTTTATTATTTTTGGTGTTTCGTTGCAAACACACAGATATCTAACTAGTTCTTCTAGTGCCTCTTTGACAACTCCACTGGCCAAATTTCTTCTTTTTTTTCTTGTTTTTGTTTTCTATTTCCCCTTTCAAGATTGTATTGTTCAATCTTCCTTATTTTCTATTTTTTTATTTTATTTTATATTATGGAGTTATTCATTGACATTTAAAATTATTTTGGGGAAAAAATAATTTATAAAAACTGAAGGCTTGTTTAAATAACAATAATAAATTTTAAAAGTAGAGTGAACATTTTATTTGGCATACACACACATTTTAGTTGACTAACATGCACATCATTCATATCATATAAATCATACCAAAATTAATTTTACATTCGAACATATTTATCCACTGAAATAATACTTTATAAGTAGTCTTTGACATTTTGTTTGACATACATGAGCATTTGTCAAAGACGCTCATTGTCGGGCTTTAGTATTGGGCCCGGCCTAAGCTTTTATGGCACCCCAATGGGAAACGTGTCAAAAGCTATATCTCGCCTATTGCGAGCTTGAGTACAATCTCACATTAGGCAAGTGGTAGGATGGGCAAACCCAATTAACACGTACACAACCGGTTTCGCAAAGGTCTTGCGCCGATTTTGGGAAGGTGCAATGTAGGTTTTTTATTTTGTTTTTTCTGTGTTTTTTTTATGGTTTCTATCGGGAGTTATTATTTTATTTTTAGTTTCCCAAATGCGTGTCTACTTTTTTAATACATGCTGTATATAATCTATATTCACACTAAGCATTTTTTGATACTCATTGAATATTTATAAAATACATGGTGAATTTTTTTCAAATAAATGCTTGAGTATATAATTTAAATACATGTTTATAAAAGAATATACATGTTGACCAATTTTCTAATATACACATTGAACATTTTTTTAATACATGTGGAAAAAATTTCAGTTACACCTTCACATTGTTTTTGAAACACATGATGGAATTATTTTTTCAAATACATGTTGAATTTGTTTTGAATATGTCTTGTACATTTTTTGTATACATGCTAACATTTTTATTGATACATATTGACCATTCGTCAATACATGATGATTTTTTTTCAAAACGCCATAAACATAATTGTCTCAACGTGTCAAAATTTTAAATGTCACGAACATTTTTTAATGGTGCGAACCTTTTAACACTTGCGAAAACAAATATTTACATTGCATGGTCATTTTTTAGGGAAAATATTTTTTTTAAAACTAGGAGAACAAAATTTTACATTCCACAAATATTTTTATAATACACGTTGAACATTTGAAAAAAAAACTAAATATTAATATTTTCATATATTTATCTATATTTTAGAGCATTTTCAAATATAAACATAAGTAACAGAAAGGAAAAACAAAAACCCTCACAGATTTTCTTCTATGAGTTGTGCTTCTAAAAAAAGGAAAAATTGTGCTTCCACGAGAGGCACAAATTTGCTTTTCCGAGAAGTATAGCTATGCTTGTCGAGAAAAAAATATGCTTTCGCGAGAAGCACATATTTGCTTCTCGTGGAAGCACAGATTTGCTTCCGCGAGAAGCATAGTTGTGCTTCTCGAGAAAAAAAATATGTGCTTGCACGAGAAGCAAATCTCATGGAAGCACAGTTTTGCTTCCGCGAGAAGCATAGTTATGCTTCTCCCGAAAAAAAAGGGAAAATCACAACCTGTGCTCCAAAAAAATATGAAAACCGCAATCGTGCTTCCGGGCTCCGGTTTTTTTCTTCCATTTTTTCTTGGTATTATTATTTTTGCATGAACCGGATTTTTTGGTTTTCTTTTTTTCCAGATTTTGTTTCTTTTGGTATTCATTTTTTATCGGTCCTTGTTTTTTTATTGCTGGTTTTTCGGGTTTTCTTGTGATAAAAAAAAGTTCGACGGACACTATGGGATATAGCTTTGTATATCTCGATGTGAGAAATCCAGTGGTGAAGACGGTTCGGGATTTAGACGAACAGTTTAAGAGTTAAAACATTTTGAATAAACAAATTTACGGAAAAAAGAAAGAAAACACACACATGTTATGACAAGTGGTGCACTGCATGTGCGCCACTTGTTAGAGCCTGAGAAGGTGGGGGTGACTTTGCAAAGGGTAACCTTTACTAGTGATTTCGGTTTTGCCAGCATTTTACTTTCTATTCAGAAGAGCATGGAGGCCCATGTATAGAACCCACACTTCAATCTTTAATTTTTCAGAAGCCCATGTGATCTATGGCTCACTATAATCTCTACATTAACACTCGGAAAAATCAATCTCTACATTGCCCTAAAAAAGATCAGACTCTACATAAACTCACTAATCATGACCACCCTGAAAAATCAAAACCCATGTAATCAAGCCTTTTGGATCAAAGAAATTAATGAAGATATAAAACTTGATTCCTTCCTACAACCACATGCAGACAAATCAACAGCTGGTTACATACGAAGAGATGCTGACCAGGGAGGTGGATCCAAGAATCTGAGTGTCTGTAAATGGATCTTGATTCCATCATATTGAGTGATTCAGTGTGTATATACCCACGTATCATTGCCACTTACCGCGTCTTCTTGCCGCTACTCAAAGCCTCCTTGCACAACATCTCCTTCTCTCCACCACCTCAAAGGTCATGCGTCTCCTCGACGCCTGCCACCAGCTCGAGCTCCTCTCCTCGTGCCCAACTGTTGAAGAAATCATTTCCCTCAAGAAAAAAAAACTGTTGAAGAAATCAACGCTCCTAGCTTTTTACTCCTGGCCTTTGGAAGTCCTTGGTCGCTCCTTCCCTAGAGTAGAGCTGATCTTGTCACGAAACTTGATGCTTTCCCGTCACTTGTACCCACTCTTCAGCCCTGGAGATAAACGAGACGTTGCTACGTCCAACATATTGTGCTACATGTTCTTTTACTCTTTTATTATAGGCTTGCCGCAACCTGTAGTATATTGCAGTGTACACGCATGCGTGAGCGAGTGCATGAACAGCATGAGCGTGGCGGTTCCTGCTGTGCCGACAAGCCGCCGGAGAGGGATCGTGGGCCGGCGAGAGGGAGATTCCATTCCATCCATGCATGCACACCAATTATTTGCTCCATTCCGTCAAGTTGGTTAACTATATATCACGTTTGCATGGGTCGTCTCATGGCCCCCGCTAGTAGAAAAAGGCCCATTTGTCCCGGTTCTTATACGAACTGGGACAGATGGGGCTCCACGTGGCCGCTGCGGCGAGCCCAGAGAGGAGGGCCTTTAGTCCCGGTTGGTAACACCAATCGGGACCAAAGATCATCCACGTGTCAGCAGCTCAGGAGCTGGGGTTTTCGTTTTTTTTTTATAAGGGGGGGGGGGGGGGGTTGTAGGGTTAATTTAGGGGTTTCATATATTGTGTTAGCTAGCTAATAGCTAGAGAGAAGTGTCCTCTCTTATCTCCGTGCTTGGTCGACGCTACGTATTATACGTATAGAGAGGACTCGACACGCTAGCTAGTAAGCAAATGAAGGAAACCATTAAGTACACAAGATCGTCATGAACATATACAGGGAGAAGTGATCGACCTCCTCCTTCTCCGAGAGATTGGTCGAACAACAAGTTTTCGTATATCTATCCGACGCTACTAGCTACATATATACAATATAAGATTTCTTACAATCCCTAACATTTGATGTCAAGTTCCACATGGTATTCTCCGGCTGGATTGATGACGTGGTCAACAAAGAATCCCGCCAATTCCTCTTGAATTGCTTTTATGCGATCTTGTGGTAGGAGTTCATCCCGCATCTGCCAAATCTAATTTGAAGAAGGGGGTCAATACATATATATGAATGAAACTCAACACAAATGATGGTAATAAAATAAAATTGTGAATATTATTGCTTACGCACTTCATATTGTTTTTCAGAGTAGCCCCGCTTAGAGGTCGTCGCGTTGTAGATGTACTCGCAAACGTAGTATCCACAAAAATTATTCCCGCCTTCCTACCACAACCACTTTACGAGAAATAAAGGTCAATCAAACTGATAATCAAGCATTATAAATGGTATTGATGAAACTAGCTAGAATCAATGGGAGATGCGCGGAACTAGCTAGTAGTACTTACTTTCGGGTGTGTAAATCGCAACTCCCCCGGCAGTCCCGGAGCTTCTGTGGTGAACACTTTCCAAACCCTGCGAGACAAAGAAAATAATTACTTGATATCAGGAAATGACCAAAGTTGCCGATATGGTGCGATAATGATCGATTGAACTTACTTCTGGAGCATTTCAGTCATGGCCGCATACTCCTTGGGATCTTTTCGTCTTGAGTTTAAGACGGTTACTAGTCCCTGCTCAAGCTTAATCTCTAGGAGAATAAAGTGAAAGCTGCGCACGCATGCATAACTCATCAATTACATTACTATAACCTCGAGTAATAAGGGAAACCGAATATGCAGAAGACAGTAACACTCACTTAAAGTTGTAAGGAAAGAGTATTTTATCTTTGTTTTGATTTTTAAGCAACGATTGTAGCAAGTTGGCCTCGGTTTCTTTCGCATGATATGTAACCGTCCATTCATCTATGAGATTTGTGTTAATGAACACAATATCATAGATTTGTGCATTTCTGCATTCGACGGTCTTCAATCTGCATAATATAGTGAGGATAATTATATATACATGCAATGAAAGAGCTGAGCTATATATAGAGACTTAATTACATAAGTATAGTACTTACAGACAGTAGCAAGTGATGATTATTTTATCGAGGTCCTTTTGATTGAAAAACTGGAAGAACTCCTCAAATAGAACAGACAACAGATCAATTCCAACGAGGTCGTGCTCCTCTTTAACTCTCAGTGTCAAAATATCCTTCCCAGACTTGCAGGTGTCCATGTACCACTTATGGAATCTTCGCATCATCGTTCTTAGAGGAGGATCACCAGGTCTGACGAGAGGCTTCCCGTACTGGTATTTGTGTTCGTCCACCTCCATTGTATCAAAATGTGCATCATCGGGCAGGTAATCACCAGGATTGGTACCGGGCAGCATCCCCGGCAGATTTGCGACGATATCGCTAGACACCTTGAGCGGGGGGCACGATTGGTTTGCCTGTTCGCCGAGCTGGGGAATTTTGTTCCCTCTTCTTCGTTCTTGTAACATTTTGTCACTTGAAGTAGTTCCCGACCGGCGCGCTCCTTCCACTGCCTTTTTCAGAGTGCGGACATGGTTGTCATCCGGCGGAGGCGGTGGTGGTCGCTTCAGGTTCTTCAAAGTGCGCTTCAATTTCACCGGATCCATCTTCTCCTTCGTAGGTGGATTTTTCTTTGCAAAAAAGTCCTTCACTTGGGCTTGACAGATCTCCGTGTTTTCCTCCTCGGTCATCTCGTATGGTAACTTCTCTAGAGGCTTGAGAGATGGACCGAACTTGTATTGCCTCCCGCCTCTGGCTGTACTGCTAGACGCCGGAGCAGTCGGAGCGGCTGCGGCTGTCTTCCTTCGTTGCTTATAAGGCGGAGAAGGAGGCGGAGTGCTACGACGCGCCGGAGCAGCCGGAGCGGCGGCGGCTGTCTTCCGCTGTTGTTGACGAGGCGGGGAAGGAGGCGTGCTGCTCGGACGCGCCGGCGCAGGCGGAGAAGGAGGCGGAGTGCCGCCATGCGCCGGAGCAGCTGGAGAAGGAGGCGGAGTGCCGCCACGCGCCGGAGCAGCCGGAGAAGGAGGCGGAGTGCCCTGATCACTCGCCAGAGGAGGAGGCGGAGTGCCCTGACTCGCCGGAGGAGGAGGCGGAGGCGTCCAGTTCGGAAGGTTGATGAGCTCATTGCACCATAGACATGGAGTCTTCAGAGCAAGACCCAGCTGAGTCTCCCCGTCACCGGTAGGGTGGTCAAGCTCGAGCTCCTCAAATCCCTCTGTTATTTCATCGACCATCACAACAGCATAGCCTTCTGGAATCGGAAGGCAGTGAAAAGTTGCGCCGGGTTGAGGAGGTGCAACAGAGCCGACAGCCGCCTTGACTTTGAGGTGCTGCCATTGCGCCATAAGGTGGCAATCTTGAGCCTCCGTGATAGCATCCACGGGGTAGCTGGGAGCCGTGAAGTGAGGCTGCTGAAGGAGCTCGGTGGAAGCCACGCTGCTTCTCCGCTGAGATGGCGGGGTAGCTTCGGCAGGTCGCTGCCTCTAAACTAGTGCTTGTTCCTCTAGCGCTCGTACCCTTGCATTCAGCTTCTGCAGTTCGGTCTGCTCCACTTTCCTCCTCCTCTCCCATGTTTTGTAACCGCCTGCGCTGGGAAACCCTTCCTTCCACGCAACGGAGCCTGCCGTGCCTCGTGTTCGTCCTGGGTGCTCAGGATTCCCGAGGGCCTGTGTGAGCTCGTCGTTCTCTCTGTCGGGAACGAACGTCCCTTGCTGCGCTGCGGCGATATACTTCTGAAACTTCTTGACGGGTATTTCAAATTGCTCCTTCGTCCAACGACACTTCCCTGTTTCAGGGTCCAAAGTTCCCCCAACCCCGAAGAACCAAGTCCTTGAACGGTCTGGCCAGTTCAATGTCTCTGGTTCGACCCCTTTATCAAGCAGGTCCTTCTCAGCCTTGTCCCACAACGGCCGAGCTTTGAGGTAGCCATCTGACCCCGTGCGATGGTGATACTCCTTCTTTGCAGCATTTTTCTTGTTTGTCGTTGATATCTTCTTACTCTTCTCTGATGTCTTGTGGGCCACAAATGCGGGCCAGTGATCTCTTAACAACGAAGAGACGCTAACAAGTGACACACATATCTTGTCATAAAATCCGAGGGCCTACACACATATCTTCACAAAAAAACAGTAACAACGAAGAGACGCTGACAAGTGAGGAGGATCCGAGGGCCTGACATAATCTGAGTGTCTGTAACCAGGTCTTCATTCTAACTAATGATTCAGTATGCACATAGAAAAGCATATCCTTGCCGCTAATTACCCCGCCTTGTTCGTGCCGCTTGACGCCCCCATGCACAACATCTCCTTCCCCGTCCACCTCAGAGGCCGCATGTCTGCTCAACGCTCAAGCTCCTCTCCTCGAGCCACCACACGACCTCTGTTGTGCAGATCATCGCTCCCAGTTGCGGCTCTTTGCTCCTGGCCTTTGGAACTCCATGGTTGCTCTTGCTCCTTCGATGAACTATCTTCTTCAGCTCCGATCCGGAGATAAACGAGACGTTGCTACGTCCAACAGATTGTGCTACATGTCCTTTTAATCGTGCCGCAACTTGTGGTTCCTGCTTCGCCGACAAGCCGCCGGAGAGGGATCGTGGGCCGGCGAGGGGGAGATTCCATTCCATCCATGCATGCACACCAATTATTTGCTCCATTCTGTCAAGTTGGTTAACTATATATCACGTTTGCATGGGTCGTCTCATGACCCCATGCATGCGTATGCGTGCTGCCAACCTAGGACACGGGACAAGTGTGCACCAGGACCTGCCTAGCTACAAGTTTAAGCTAGTTATACCCTCCTACGTACGTGGTCCATGCATTGTACAAGTGACTCTGTGTACGTACGTGTGGCCGCAGCACAAAGTTGCGTCGAGACTATTAACAATGGTTGCCGCGGCAGCATGCAGTGCAACATTCTTTTTCCACCGGTATAAAAAATGAGATGTCTTTAGTTGCCATTGGGCACTCTCGGCCAGGAACCATGTGCGACTTGACGCCCTCACGATCACAGCTAGCCATTCATCGATCCATCACGTCAATTTTTTTGATTAAGACCATCGTGTCAGTCCCAACAATAGACATATAATTAAGCTTCCTTCATTTGAAACCCCGGTCAGGCCAGCTGATCTGATCCGATTGGTTGGCCATGCTCATGCATCCTTTGCCTGATGCCTGCCCTGATTCCCTGTCACTACTTTATCTACCGCGCGTCAATAATCAATTCACTGGAGCGTATGATCAGTGTCTGATGGACGCCATGTTCCCCAGCGAGGCTAGGGGTAGCCCCAAGCTACGCTAGGCTAGCAGCTTTTTCCATGGCGGCCGGGCGGTGACATGCGTGCATATGCACCGATCATGGGAGCAGAGCTAGCTAGCTAGTGTGCATGCAGCACCACGGAATTAATCAACGATCAACTAGCTCGTAAAGAAATTTTGTATCTTTTGTACCGACACTCACGACAGGGACGGGATCCTGGTCACTGTCAAGCCCGGATTTTCCAATATATATTGAGCTAGTGTTACACTTGCTGGTCGTCCAGGGTGGCAGGTTAGTAAAGGGCCTTTGTGCATGCCTGCCAAATAGGATGCCCACTACTAAGCTAGCTAGCTGAGTGGCCTCATCGTGCGATGGACGGATCGAGCGGGTGGCCGTGCGTGGTTGTTGACCTAATTTGCGTTTGCATGCGCTCTGGCCGCTCCTTTTGAGTTTCCTCCGTGTGCACCGTTGAAAATTCAGATTAATTCCGTCCGCTGAATTTTCCTTCTTGCCAAAAAGAAGAGAAAAATGCGTGCCGTTCCGTTCGTGCATGCACCGTTGGCATTACAATCTTTGCATTTGTATACATATGCGTGATGTTTGTGCTGTGTCAACCTGCTTGCACGAGAGTGTATATGATAAGTCCACATCTACAGATGTAGATGCCTGTTAGGGTGTGGAGTAGAGTATTCGCCGAGCCTAACTGCTCCACTAGCTAGCCCACTGTTGGTACCGGATGGATAGCAGCAGTATCATACAGTATATTGAATGGGATTCAGCGTACATGTTAAAATAGAACGTGTCCGTACGACACAAGCTCAAGATGCCACTACTACAAGTGACAGTATAGCTGTATAGTAGTGTGGATCAGTATGTTTCTGCAATTCTGCTGTCGACAGTATTTTATTTTCATTCATCGGAAAGGAGTGGTGCCGGCTGCTATGCTGCAGTGCACATGCCGGAGATGCAGATGCAGTGGGGGGTGTCTGTCTGAAGAATATTCCCAGCGATCGGTCGACAACGCAACCTGACATAGTGACATGCAGCCACTGGTCCAGCGAGGCAGGCACGCGATCTTATCCTGACTTATGGGAGCTGCTGCAACATCTTCACGTACGCAGGTACATGTCAACATGTGTGTGCCGGCAGACGGCAGTGGAACGTACGCATGGTCCCTCGATCTCCTCTGCCATGCATTGCAAAACCAACGTGCTGGCTAGATGGGTGATCGTATGGTACGCATGGTCCCTCGACTCTCCTCTGCCGTGCATTGCATAAGCAACGTGCTGCATAGACGTACGTAGATTCCCGTGCGTTAGCTACCGTGGATTCTTCATGAGATACAATGCCCGCCGGCGATACTGATGATTTATCTGTGCGCAACGGCTATTTTTTAAGTTGCCTGATTCATATTTCGGGTCCGTCGATTCAAAAGAGGAGGTGGCACATCGTGTTAGATTGATCTAGATCCTTGACCCACACCCTGATCGGGGGTGTCCAGCCCAGACAAGGCTGGTGGGCCCCCGTCGCACAGCCCTATAAAGAGGAGGTGGGGACCAGGGGCACAGGGTACGAGGTTCATCGCCGCCACTGTTTCTCCAACGTCCTAACCCTAGTCCGATCTAAAGGGTAAGGCTGTCAGCGACGGGAAGCACCACCAGCAACTTCACCGTCGACCTCTACACCGAGCTCCTCGCCGTTCCCCACCGGCACTGGAGTTCATCGCCGCCGGGACGACATCGCCACCACCACCTTGCTACCAGCACCATGGCCGGCAACGGCATCACTAGCAAAGGACAGACAAGGTACACAGAATCGCAAAACCTACTCGATCTACACCTAGGTGATCCTGTATATACAACAATGGTGTCAGAGCCACGATCTAGTGTGTGGATTCAGATGGGAAAGAAAAGAAAAGAAAGTAGATCTCGGGGCCGAGCCGTGGCGACCGAACCGAGCGGCGCGCCGGCGTGAGGACCGTCGGCGGTGCGCGCATCGGTCGGCCCGGAGAGGAGCAACCCCGCCGTTGTGCGTGGAAAAAGAAAAGAAAAGAGAACGAACCGAATCGATCGGTTGGAAGAAAGAATCTGAGGGAGAACCCTAACCCTAGAAAAGAGTAAAGAAAAGGACGCCGAGGAGGGGCTCACCTGGGTCGTTCACCGCCGTCACCGCCGCCGGCGATGCATCGTCGCGGCGCAGGAAGACAACCCGCCGTCACGCGGGTGAGAGCTCCGAGCCGCGAGTTCGTCGGCGCCTCGTCGCGCACGCGCGCGGGCTCGTGGGTGCAAAGGGCACCGTCGCCATGCCGCTCGACGGCGGCGCGCTCACCCTAAGGCGAGCGCGCGCGCCGGCGAAGGGAACGGCGGCGGCGCCGCCAACCACCTTCTTCTCCGGCCTTCGGTTGAGACGACCGTGTCGGGGAGAGAGAGGGACGAAAGAGAAGAAAAGAGAGAAAGGGAGCCGGCGACCTCGGGCGGGCGGCACCGCCTCTCGCTGTCGCCAGCGCTCCACCCGCCGCCGGAGCACGGCGAGAGGACGCGGGGAAAGGGCTAGGGTTCTGGGAGGACCGGTCGGTGCGCGAGTTTGTTCCTCCGTGACGCGCGCTCGACCGTTCGATAACAATCGACGGCCAAGATTGGCCGGCAGCACACGGGCCGACTCTCAGGCCCAGGAGGGATGGCGCCCCGGCAGCGCGCTGGGCCAATTCGGCGGTCCAGCCGTTGCTGTCAGGCCGCAGGCCCAGGCGCAGCACGGCCGCGCGAGAGCGGGCCGAAAGGCCGCGTTTTTGGGTCGTTTTCGGGCCCAAATGAACAGAAACCCTATAAATTGTTTTGGTATTTTTCAGAAGTTTTTATTCGATGATTTTTGTATAGTTTTGTACAGTTTGAATCTCTAATCAATTTGAACCAACGAGATAATTGATTAGAAAATAGAAAAGTAAAGAATTGTTTCTGAACAGTGCTATTTTCATGAATTTTATTCATATTTTCCACCGTGAAAGATTAAATTGTTCCTTCTCTAATTCAATTTTGAACCAACCGATTAAAATTGCTTAGAGAGTAAAAGAGTACAGAATTGTTTCTGAATAGAATATTGTAAAGTTTCCGCTGCAAAGTAAAAGTTTGTTGGGGAACGTTGCATGAAAACAAAAGAAATTCCTACACCAACGCAAGATCTATCAAGGAGATGCATAGCAACGAGAGGAGAGAGTGTGTCTATGTACCCTCGTGGACCGTAAGCGGAAGCGTTTCACAACGCGGTTGATGTAGTCGAACTTCTTCGTGCTTCAACCGATCAAGTACCGAATGCACGACACCTCTGCGTTCTGCACACGTTCAGCTCGGTGACGTCCCTCGCCTCCTTGATCCAGCAAGACGTCGAGGTAGTAGATGAGTTCCGTCAGCACGACGGCGTGGTGACGGTGATGGTGAAGTGATCTCCGCAGGGCTTCGCCTAAGCACTACGAAAATATGACCGGGGGTGTAAACGGTGGAGGGGGCGCCGCACACGGCTATGCAATTGTCTGGGGTGTGCTAGGCGCCCCCCTCCCACATATATATAGGTGGGAGGGGGAGGGGAGGCAGCCTGGCGCACCACATAGGTGGCCGGCCGGCCCTAGGGCTCCTGCCCTGGCCGCCCCCCCCCCCCCCTGCCATGTATTCCCAAGGGGGAAGGAAAGAGGGGGGGAGAGGGAAGGAAGTGGGAATCCTGATCCACACTTTCCTTTCCCTTCCCCTTTTCCTTCTCCTCCTTAGGCCAGCCTGCTATGGAGGGCGCACCAGCCCCTTGTGGCTGGTGCGTTTCCTCTTTTGGCCCATAAGGCCCATAACTTTAGCCGGGGGTGCCCGGAACCCCTTCTGGTGACCCGATAAGTACCCGGTACACCCCGAAACACTTCCGGTGTCCGAATACCATCGTCCTATATATCAATCTTTACCTCTCGACCATTTTGAGACTCCTCATCATGTCCGTGATCTCATCTGGGACTCCAACAACATTCGGTCACCAAATCACATAACTCATATAATACTATATCGTCGTCGAACGTTAAGTGTGCAGACCCTAAGGGTTCGAGAACTATGTAGACATGACCGAGACACCTCTTCGGTCAATAACCAATAGCGGAACCTGGATGCCTATATTGGCTCCTACATATTCTACGAAGATCTTTATCGGTCGAACCGTTATGACAACATACGTAATTCCCTTTGTCCATCGGTATGTTACTTGCCCGAGATTCGATCGTCGGTATCTTCATACCTAGTTCAATCTCGTTACCGGCAAGTCTCTTTACTCGTTCCGTAATACATCACCTCGTGACTAACTCCTTAGTCGTTTGCTTGCAAGGTTATGATGTGCATTACCGAGAGGGCCCAGAGATACCTCTCCGATACTCGGAGTGACAAATCATAATCTTGATCTATGCCAACTCAACAAACACCTTCGGAGATACCTGTAGAGCATCTTTATAATCACCCAGTTATGTTGTGACGTTTGATAGCACACAAGGCATTCCTCCGGTATCTGGGAGTTGCATAATCTCATAGTCGAAGGAATATGTATTTGACATGAAGAAAGCAATAGCAATAAAACTGAACGATCATTATGCTAAGCTAACGTATGGGTCTTGTCCATCACATCATTCTCCTAATGATGTGATCCCATTATCAAATGACAACTCATGTCCATGGTTAGGAAACCTTAACCATCTTTGATCAACGAGCTAGTCAAGTAGAGGCTCACTAGGGACACGGTGTTTGTTTATATATTCACACATGTATTTAGGTTTCCGATCAATACAATTCTAGCATGAATAATAATCCTTTATCATGAATAAGGAAATATAAAATAAAAACTTTATTATTGCCTCTAGGGCATATTTCCTTCAGTCTCCCACTTGCACTAGACTCAATAATCTAGATTACATTGTAATGAATCTAACACCCATGGAGTCTTGGTGTTGATCATGTTTTGTTCGTGGAAGAGGCTTAGTCAACGGGTCTGCTACATTCAGATCCGTATGTATCTTGCAAATTTCTATGTCTCCATCCTTGACTTGTTCACGAATGGAGTTGAAGCGTCTCTTGATGTGTTTGGTTCTCTTGTGAAACATGGATTCCTTCGCCAAGGCAATTGCTCCAGTGTTGTCACAAAAGATTTTCATTGGACCCGATGCACTAGGTATTACACCTAGATCGGATATGAACTCCTTCATCCAGACTCCTTCATTTGCTGCTTCCGAAGCAGCTATGTACTCCGCTTCACACGTAGATTCAATCTTTTCATGGCTGCTTCATTGTCCTTGGCCTTGATCAACACGCCATACAAAAAGAATTGGAAAAGGGATGACGCAAGAGCAGCGGAAGGTGACTTAGCCCGCGCGGTTCGCCTTTTCGAATGCAACAGTGTTTTTGGCTTTGGCAATACCAGCCTCCCGCCACGACGCTCTGCTTGGAACTGCACCAACTGACAGCTCCACCATTCAATATAAATATGTATCCGGTTTGTGACTTAGAGTTATCTGGATCAGTGTCAAAGCTAGCATCGACGTAACCATTTACGACGAGCTCTTTGTCACCTCTATAAACGAGAAACATATCCTTGGTCCTTTTCAGGTACTTCAGGATGTTCTTGACCGTTGTCCAGTGATCCACTCCTGGATTACTTTGGTACCTCCCTGCCAAACTTATGGCAAGGCACACATCAGGTCTGGTACACAGCATAGCATACATGATAGAACCTATGCCTGAGGTATAGGGAATGACTTTTATTTTCTCTCTATCTTCTGCAGTGGTCGGGCTTTGAGTTTTACTCAACTTCACACCTTGTAACACAGGCAAGAACCCTTTCTTTGACTGATCCATTTTGAACTTCTTCAAAACTTTATCAAGGTATGTGCTTTGTGAAAGTCCTATTAAACGTCTCGATCTATCCCTATAGATCTTGATGCCCAATATATAAGCAGCTTCATCGAGGTCTTTCATTGAAAAATTCTTATTCAAGTATCCTTTTATGCTATCCAGAAATTCTATATCATTTCCAATCAACAATATGTCATTCACATATAATATCAGAAATGCTACAGAGCCCCCACTCACTTTCTTGTAAATACAGGCTTCACCGAAAGTCTGTATAAAACCATATGCTTTGTTCACCTCATCAAAGTGTATATTCCAACTCCGAGATGCTTGCACCAGTCCATAGATGGATCGCTGGAGGTTGCACACTTTGTTAGCACCTTTAGGATCGACAAAACCTTCTGGTTGCATCATATACAACTCTTCTTTAAGATATCCATTAAGGAATGCAGTTTTGACGTCCATTTGCCAGATTTCATAATCATAAAATGCGGCAATTTCTAACATGATTCGGACGGACTTAAGCATCGCTACGGGTGAGAAAGTCTCATCATAGTCAACTCCTTGAACTTGTCAAAAACCTTTTGCGACAAGTCTAGCTTTATAGACAGTAACATTATCATCAGCATCAGTCTTCTTCTTGAAGATCCATTTATTCTCTATGGCTTGCTGATCATCGGGCAAATCCACCAAAGTCCACACTTTGTTCTTATACATGGATTCTATCTTAGATTTCATGGCCTCAAGCCATCTGTCGGAATCTGGGCTCATCATAGTTTCTTCATAGTTCGTAGGTTCGCCTTGGTCTAGTAACATGACTTCCAGTACAGGATTCCCGTACCACTCTGGTGCGGATCGTATTCTGGTTGACCTACGAGGTTCTGTAGTAACTTGATCCGAAGTTTCATGATCATCATCATTAGATTCCTCTCTAGTTGGTGTAGGCATCACGGGAACGATTTTCTCTGATGTGCTACTTTCCAATTCGAGAGAAGGTACAATTATCTCATCAAGTTCTACTTTCCTCCCACTCACTTCTTTCGAAAGAAACTCTTTCTCTAGAAAGGATCCAAACTTAGCAACAAAGATCTTGCCTTCGGATTTGTGGTAGAAGGTGTACCCAACAGTTTCCTTTGGGTTTCCTATGAAGACGCACTTTTCCGATTTAGGTTCGAGCTTATCAGGCTGAAGCCTTTTGACATAAGCATCGCATCCCCAAACTTTAAGAAACGACAGTTTAGGTTTCTTGCCAAACCATAGTTCATACGGTGTCGTCTCAATGGATTTAGACGGTGCCCTATTTAACGTGAATGCAGCTGTCTCTGATGCATAACCCCAAAACGATAGTGGTAAATCGGTAAGAGACATCATAGAACGCACCATATCTAATAAAGTACGCTTACAATGTTCGGACACACCATTACGCTGTGGTGTTCCAGGTGGTGTGAGTTGTGAAACAATTCCACATTGTTTTAAATGAAGGCCAAACTCGTAACTCAAATATTCGCCTCCGCGATCAGATCGTAGAAACTTTATTTTCTTGTTACGATAATTCTTCACTTCATTTGAAATTCTTTGAACTTTTCAAATATTTTAGACTTGTGTTTCATTAAGTAGATATACCCATACCTACTCAAATCATCTGTGAAGGTCAAAAAATAACGATACTTGCCGCGTGCTTCAACACTCATCGGGCCGCATACATCGGTATGTATTATTTTCAATAAGTCATTAGCTCGTTCCATTGTTCCGGAGAGCGGAGTTTTAGTCATCTTGCCCATGAGGCATGGTTCGCAAGTATCAATTGATTCATAATCAAGTGATTCCAAAAGTCCATCTGCACGGAGTTTCTTCATGCGCTTTACACCAATATGACCTAAACGGCAGTGCCACAAATATGTTGCACTATCATTATCAACTTTGCATCTTTTGGCATCAATATTATGAATATGTGTATCACTACAATCGAGATTCAACAAAAACAGACCATTCCTCAAGGGTGCATGACCATAAAAGATATTATTCATATAAATAGAACAACCACTATTCTCTGACTTAAATGAATAACTGTCTCGCAATAAACAAGATCCAGCTATAATGTTCATGCTCAACGCGGACACCAAATAACAATTATTCAGGTCTAAAACTAATCCCGAAGGTAGATGTAGAGGTAGCGTGCCGACGGCGATCACATCGACCTTGGAACCATTTCCGACGCGCATCGTCACCTCGTCCTTAGCCAATATCCATTTATTCCGCAGCTCCTGTTTCGAGTTACATATATGAGCAACCGAACCAGTATCAAATACCCAGGTGCTGCTACGAGCATTAGTAAGGAACACATCAATAACATATATATCAAATATACCTTTGTTCACTTTGCCATCCTTCTTATCCGCCAAATACTTGGGGCAGTTCCGCTTCCAGTGACCACTTCCTTTATAGTAGAAGCACTCAGTTTCAGGCTTATGTCCAGCTTTGGGTTTCTTCACGGGAGCGGCAACTTGCTTGCCGTTCTTCTTGAATTTCCCTTTCTTTCCTTTGCCCTTTTTCTTGAAACTAGTGGTCTTGTTAACCATCAACACTTGATGCTCCTTCTTGATTTCTACCTCCGCGGTCTTAAGCATTACGAAGAGCTCGAGAATTGTCTTATCCATCCCTTGCATATTATAGTTCATCACGAAGCCTTTGTAGCTTGGTGGCAGTGACTGAAGAACTCTGTCAATAACACAATCAACTGGAAGATCAACTCCCAGCTGAGTTAAGTGATAATAATACCCAGACATTTTGAGTATGTGTTCACTCACAGAACTGTTCTCCTCCATCTTGCAGCTATAGAACTTATTGGAGACTTCATATCTCTCAACCCGAGCATTTGCTTGAAATATTAACTTCAACTCCTGGAACATCTCATATGCTCCATGACGTTCAAAATGTCTTTGAAGTCCCGGTTCTAAGCCGTAAAGCATGGCACACTGAACTATAGAGTAGTCATCAGATCGAGCTTGCCAGACGTTCATAACATCTGCATTAGCTCCTGCAGCAGGTCTGTCACCTAGCGGTGCATAAAGGACATAATTCTTCTGTCAGCAATGAGGATAATCTTTAAGTTACGGACCCAGTCTGTGTAGTTGCTACCATCATCTTTCAACTTAGTTTTTCTCTAGGAACGCATTAAAATTCAGGGGAACGATAGCACGGGCCATTGATCTACAACATAGATATGCAAATACTATCAGGACTAAGTTCATGATAAATTAAGTTCAATTAATCGAATTACTAATGAACTCCCACTTAAATAAACATCCCTCAAGTTATCTAAGTGATACATGATCCAAATCAACTAACCCATGTCCGATCATCACGTGAGATGGGGTAGTCATCAATGGTGAACATCTCTGCATGTTTGACCTTTCGGTCTCCAGTGTTCCGAGACCATGTCTGTACATGCTAGGCTTGTCAAGTTTAACCCAAGTATTCTGCATGTGCAAAACTGTCTTACACCCGTTGTATGTGAACATAGAGTTTACCACACCCGATCATCACGTGGTGTCTCGAAACAACAAACTTTCGCAACGGTGCATACTCGGGGAGAACACTTATATCTTGAAATTTAGTGAAGGGATCATCTTATAATGCTACCGTCGTTCTAAGAAAAAAAGATGCATAAAAGATAAACATCACATGCAATCAAAATATGTGACATGATATGGCCATCATCATCTGCTTTTGATCTCCATCTCCAAAGCATCGTCATGATCTCCATCGTCACCGGCTCGACACCTTGATCTCCATCGTTGCGTCGTGGTCATCTCGCCAACTATTGCTTATACAACTATTGCTAATGCATAGCGATAAAGTAAAGCAATTACATGGCATTTGCATTTCATACAATAAAGAGACAACCATAAGGCTCCTGCCGGTTGTTGATAACTTACAAAACATGATCATCTCATACAATAACATATATCACATCATGTCTTGACCATATCACATCACAACATACCCTGCAAAAACAAGTTAGACGTCCTCTACTTTGTTGTTGCAAGCTTTACGTGGCTGCTACGGGTTTCTAGCAAGAACCGTTCTTACCTACGGCAAAAACCACAACGGTGAATTATCAAGTTTGCTGTTTTAACCTTCTTCAAGGACCGGCCGCAGTCAAATTCGATTCAACTAAAGTAGGAGAAACAGACACCCACCAGCCACCTTTATGCAAAACTAGTTGCATGTCAGTCGGTGGAACCGGTCTCATGTACGTGGACATGTAAGGTTGGTCCGGGCCGCTTCATCCCACAATGCCGCCGAATCAAAATAAGACGTTGGTGGTAAGCAGTATTAACATCACCGCCCACAACTTCTTTGTGTTCTACTCGTGCATATCATCTACGCATAGACCTGGCTCTGATACCACTGTTGGGGAACGTTGCATGAAAACAAAAAAAATTCCTACGCCCACGTAATATCTATCAAGGAGATGCATAGCAACGAGAGGGGAGAGTGTGTCTACGTACCCTCATAGACCATAAGCGAAAGCGTTTCACAACGCGGTTGATGTAGTCAAACTTCTTCGTGCTTCAACCGATCAAGTACCGAATGCACGGCACCTCCGCGTTATGCACATGTTCAGCTCGGTGACGTCCCTCGCCTTCTTGATCCAGCAAGACGTCGAGGTAGTAGATGAGTTCCGTCAGCACGACGGCGTGGTGACGGTGATGGTGAAGTGACCTCCGCAGGGCTTCGCCTAAGCACTACAAAAATATGACCGGGGGTGTAAACGGTGGAGGGGGGCGCCGCACACGGCTATGCAATTGTCTGGGGTGTGCTAGGCGCCCCCCTTCCACATATATATAGGTGGGAGGGGGAGGGGAGGCAGCCTGGCGCACCACATAGGTGGCCGGCCGGCCCTAGGGCTCCTGCCCTGGCCGCCCCCCCCCCCCCCCCCCCAGCCATGTATTCCCAAGGGGGAAGGAAAGAGGGGGGAGGGAAGGAAGTGGGAATCCTAATCCACACTTTCCTTTCCCTTCCCCTTTTCCTTCTCCTCCTTAGGATGGCCTGCTATGGGGGGCGCACCAGCCCCTTGTGGCTGGTGCGTTTCCTCTTTTGGCCCATAAGGCCCATAACTTTAGCCGGGGGTGCCCGGAACCCCTTCCGGTGACCCGATAAGTACCCGGTACACCCCAAAACACTTCCGGTGTCCGAATACCAACGCCCTATATATCAATCTTTACCTCTCAACCATTTCGAGACTCCTCGTCATGTCCGTGTTCTCATCCGGGACTCCGAACAACATTCAGTCACCAAATCACATAACTCATATAATACTATATCGTCATCGAACGTTAAGCGTGCGGACCCTACGGGTTCGAGAACTATGTAGACATGACCGAGACACCTCTTCGGTCAATAACCAATAGTGGAACCTGGATGCCCATATTGGCTCCTACATATTCTACGAAGATCTTTATCGGTCGAACCGTTATGACAACATACGTAATTCCCTTTGTTCATCGGTATGTTACTTGCCCGAGATTCGATCGTCGGTATCTTCATACCTAGTTCAATCTCGTTACCGGCAAGTCTCTTTACTTGTTCCATAATACATCACCTCGTGACTAACTCCTTAGTCGTTTGCTTCCAAGCTTATGATGTGTATTACCGAGAGGGCCCAGAGATACCTCTCCGTACTCTGAGTGACAAATCCTAATCTCGATCTATGCCAACTCAACAAACACCTTCGGAGATACCTGTAGAGCATCTTTATAATCACCCAGTTACGTTGTGACTTTTTATAGCACATAAGGCATTCCTCCGGTATCTGGGAGTTGCATAATCTCATAGTCGAAGGAATATGTATTTGACATGAAGAAAGCAATAGCAATAAAACTGAACGATCATTATGCTAAGCTAACGGATGGGTCTTGTCCATCACATCATTCTCCTAATGATGTGATCCCATTATCAAATGACAACTCATGTCCATGGTTAGGAAACCTTAACCATCTTTGATCAACGAGCTAGTCAAGTAGAGGCTCACTAGGGACACGGTGTTTGTTTATGTATTCACACATGTATTTAGGTTTTCGATCAATACAATTCTAGCATGAATAACAATCCTTTATCATGAATAAGGAAATATAAAATAACAACTTTATTATTGCCTCTAGGGCATATTTCCTTCAAAGTTTTATCCACCAATTAAATTGGAACCAACGGGAAAATTTAATTGGAAGAACTATTCTTAGCAATGTTTTTCCCCTGTGGGTGTAATCAGATTCAGATAGTTTCCAATATGACAAAAGAAAGATATTTGTTTTAAAGTTAAAATATGGTATTGTTATTTTCTAACCAACGTTGATGATAACAGTACTATAATTCTATGAGTCTTATGTTCAAAGCTTAAATCTCTGATAAATTTTGTATCAAAGTGATCAATTTTCAGAGAACAGATAAAGATCAAGAAATGCTCTTGAACTAGAGAAATGTATATTTCTTGTTACCGCTACAATAAAGTTGATGATGATGATTATTTCTTAGCAAAGTTGTTTAATTGAAATACTATCATCACATTGTTTATGAGTTATATGCATTATTTCCATTTCCGCCCAACGGTGATATGGAATTAATGTAGAAGGATGATGTTTTATTCTAATTCTGCCCAACGGTGATTTAGAATATAAAAGAAAGTTTTAAAAGGTTAATGTGCATATTTTTACCAGATTAATGTAGGGTTATTTTTATGGTTATTATTGTTGATTATTGGCTAATTTTTCTCAGACTAAAGTTTTCCATGCTTTCATTCATGAAAGCGAATGGCTGGGTACTTGTGACCCGAAAGATGACCAAGAAAGGATATAACGTGAGGGAGTATGTTCTCTCTAAAGAATGGCTTCAAAAGAAAAGAATTCTTGGATATTAATCCAAGAAAAGAAAAGAGATAGATCATTGAGAGTCTTGGTTGACGAATGTCTTTCATGTACTCTCTATGAAGAAGATTTTCAGTCAACATGATTTGAGATGAAACACGCAACATGCGTGTTTAATTTGACCAACGTCGGATCAAGCATGTGTGTCAAAGAGCATTCGGATTTATTTCTGAATTTGATGATTGAATATGCAGTCAAAAGAGCCAATTCTGGCATTTATGTCCCTTACAGGGAATTACCCACATGGCGGGAAAAGATGATTATGATAAAACCCGCATGGCGGGAAAAGTCTGGGAAAATACCTGTGTAACGGGGTAAAGTTGACATGATATTATGTCAAAAATCCCGTATGGCGGGAGAAATTTTGGCAAAGGACTTATCCTGTATGACAGGAGAAAGATATGATGACTCATGTGCTCTTAATGTGTCCCACTCTAGGAGAAAAGTATGGAGTAGCTCTTATGCTTTCCTAGTATCGACCATACACCTTATGTGTAACGGTCATTAAGAACTAAATAAATCCAAAGAGAATAAAAGTTACAGACGAACCTAAAGATAAGAATGATATGCAAGTGTGACTCGCAAAATTATTAATGATAAAGAACTCTGTTGAGTTTCTGAAATGGAATGAGGAAAAAGTACTCCCATACCAGTTAACAGATAACTTCATTTCGCATGAAGTAATCAGATGAATGAAATAGATAATCGAAGTTTCCTCAATTCACAAGAGTTATGAATGGTTTTCGAAAATATTGTGGCAGAAAAGTTCTTGCCACATTTCGAGGGGGAGAACGAAATATGAGAAAAATTAAGAATGATGAAACTCCCCTGTACTTTAGATAATGTGATGCACATTATGCATCTAAAGTGATCCATTAATGAAGAATGTGATCGTCTGGGGGAGTACGACGGTCATAATAATACCCCTAAAGAAAAGAAATAGTTGTATTCCTGGATCTTTTACAGTTCCGAAAGCAGACTAAGGAATACTAAGACGGTGCTTAAAGTGCCATAAAGAAGAAAGTTTTAACAGAATAAACCCAAATAATAAAGTTTAAAGATACGCCATTTTTAGTGAAGATGGAGTAATCTGGGGGAGCATGGTATGAAAATACCTAAGACTCGAATAGTTTGTATCTGGGGGAGCATGTTGTATGACCTATACAACACCTGCTGTTAGCTCTATAAAGGATGAATGAGTAAACATGGATCTTGTGATACAGGTCCCTGTAAAACCTATTGCCTCGTGGAAATGAAAGACTATAGAATTAATTTGCCTCTTGGCAATGACAGAGCAACAACAGCCCCATATGAAAGAAGTGCCAGTACCTGAGACACAGATGGTCTCAAGGAATGAGAAAATCAGATACTTCTGATTACTATAAAGTCTATGTTAGTGAAATTCAAATGGAGGTTGATCCCACCTCATTTAAAGCGCTCAATCGAGCTTTGAGAAGTGTCTGTTTGTCTAAATGATAAGAGACTATGTGAGATGAAATAAAATTGGTGAATCCCGACGATGTTTGGGACTCATAAGTAATTTCAAGTGGAGCCAAAACAGTAGGCTGTAAAGGGTCTACAAGGCCAATGTGACTCCAAAGGAAATATGTAAAGGTGTAAAGGGCGACTTAAATCGAAAGATTTTGTGCAAAGAGAATGAATAGATTACAATGAGTGTTAGTGGCACATCATGATCGACATCATGATCTGAGTTACATCAAATGAAAGTAAAGAACACAAGGGATACTGCTTCAAGAAGTCTTTTATGGACTAGAGCAAGTCTCTAGACAGTGGCATTTAAAGTTAAAAGAATCAGATGTTATTTGGGTTAAAGAAAATGAGAGGACAATTGTATTCATGCAAAGTTATAGAATCGGAAATTCATTTCCAAATCCTGTGCATGTGGATGACGTCCTACTTGCTAGTGGCGATGTCAATCTACTGCAGGAGGAGAAAAGAAGTTCTTGTCCTCAAAGTTCAAAAGAATGTTCTTGGTAGAGTGTCTCTCGTTATAAGTATCGAGATTCACCAAGAAAAGAATAAAAGGGGGTATTAGGAATGTCGCATGGACATGCTAAGAAAGGTCTCTAAAGTATGCATGCGAGAAAACCTACGCATGTTCTTATAGTCAAGGGTAATGGAACTGGAAACTTTGGTGTTCCAAAAGTTGATGAGAAAAGATTGAAAATGGATATGGTACCATATGCTTCAGCTGTTGGAAGCTCAATATATTACCCTGACACAGTTCACGTATCCGGGTTGTTTTGGCAATGTCCAGTCCATATATAGATCACTGGAATGGAGTCAAAGATATCGGCCTCATGCTGAAAGAAATAAGTGCTCTCAAAAGATTGTGAGTACAAAGACAGGACTTGTGAAATGTATAGCGAAATCCACAATTGTGGCTAACTTTCATACTTGGAGTTTTTGTGTGGAAAAGCTCCAAAGAATGAAACAATTATCATCAATGTGATGCAAAGACATGTTATAGCTTGATATGAGGCTGAGGGACAGGCAAAATGGTTAAGGAGACCTGTACCCGGAGTTGATAATGGTTGACAACAGCGATAACCATTTTAAGTTTTTCGCTCCTATACAATGAGTCAAGTGTGATGCCAAACACACTGACACAGAGTTATGCGTTGTAAAGGAGAAAGTCCAGAATTATGTAGAAATGCTTGAAGCATAAAAGTAACAGACAAGTGTTTGCAGATCTGCTTATTAAAGGCTTACCGCCCAGTGTGTTCGGAGAACACACAGTCGACATGGGTTTTATGGTATAGTCTAAGATTTCCGGACAGTAAAAGGGCCCAAGGTTAAAGAATCTGTTTCAAAACAGAGGAGTGTGTTGTAGCTGTTGATTCTATCGGGGATGGACCGTGATGATGAGACATGCTCTACATACAAATCTGTGATGGAACGAGTACTTTGAAAAGAGTTATTTCAAAGTATAAAGTTAAAAGTATATGATGAGATCAAGGGGGAGAATGTTAGATTGGTCTCTTCCCCAATGGGCCCAACGGCCCATTGGACCCTTGACCCACGCCCTGATCGGGGGTGTCCAGCCCAGGCAAGGCTGGTGGGCCCCCGTCGCACAGCCCTATAAAGAGGAGGTGGGGACCAGGGGCACAGGGTACGAGGTTCGTCGCCGCCACTGTTTCTCCACCGTCCTAACCCTAGTCCGATCTAAAGGGTAAGGCTGTCAGCGACGGGAAGCGCCACCAGCAACTTCACCGTCGACCTCTACACCGAGCTCCTCGCCGTTCACCACCGGCACTGGAGTTCACCGCCGCCTGGACGACATCGCCACCACCACCTCGCTACCGGCACCATGGCCGGCAACGGCATCACTAGCAAAGGATAGACAAGGTACACAGAATCGCAAAACCTACTCGATCTACACCTAGGTGATCCTGTATATACAACACATCGCACATGCCGATGACGAAGACATGGGCAGTGCAGTGAGCGCCAACGAGGCGAGGGGACACCGGCAAGGCATTGGACAGGAGAGACGCAGAGTCGGCAATGATGTGACACAACATCGCGGGCGAAGAGAAGTCGAAGGTTGACGGTTCGGGTACCGAAGTGGAAGAAGGGTGGGTGGTGTGGTTTCCGTCATCGAAGAAGAACATGAGGTGGGAATTTAGAGGGATGGCCGGGACGGCGGGTGGCGAGGTGCACACGTGAGCACCTGTAACCGCATCTGGTGGTAGGAGGCGGCCCGGCTGCCGTCGGAAGGCGGATCAAAGGGATGAGCGGTTGGAGAGTAGAAAAATGCACCGCAGCCATCCGATTTAGATCAAACGGCTAAAAAGTTGAGTGGGCTTTGTGTTTTTCTTTCACGTAATTTATCTATATATAGTCAGCCCCATATCAGTGTACACCTCTCATGCAGCATACATCACCTCGGTAGTCGTTGCTGGGATATCAGTGACCGTCGACTGTATTTCGATCAAAGTTGCATATGAGCTGTACAAGCATTTCCAACACAAAACAGAAGATTGTACAAGTATTCGTTCTGGCCATTTGGTGATATGTGACAGAGGTGACAAGGAACATGGGCCGGTGCCCGTTTCCGTTGCTGGGCTGGGCTGAGCTGAGCTGAGCTGGTTGCAGTGGGTGGTGACTCACCGTCGACGCAAAGGAATCGCCATCTCCGAGCAGGGCAGGCACGGAGCCGCACGCTGCTCGTCGACACGTCACGCTGGCTACCCTGTGCATTGCCAGCCGTTGCTGCCATAGCTTGGACGGACGATCCACTGCCTCGAAAAGTTGTTTGGCAGGGAGCGGCGCGTGCAACCGTCGCTCTGTCGACCGATCGAGCAACGCCCAGCACACAGCACATGGATGCAATCGATCCCATTCCCATGCATGCACATGCACCCACGAACTAATTCAGTGTTTGCTAATCTTCATTTTTCATGTCACCTAAAATGCATGTGAGATGGACCGACAATATTTCGGTAAAATGTTACGTCTATTTTGTGCCTTTTTACACCACAATTTTTTTTAAATCTTTTTAAGATCGTCGGACGCACATTTAATTTCCTTTACTTGTGGAATCGTCATTTTTTCCAGAAGGCTAGGTCAGCGATCCATGCGCTAACCCCTCCATGGAATTGATTTTTTTTTTAGAATGCATGTCTTCTTTTCCTTATTTTACTTCCGGTGATACTGTGTACGCCATGCATCCAATCTTCCACGCAAATTGGAGGTGTTGCATTTGTGATGGAATCAACGCCGCGTCGGAATAAGATGGCTCTGCTTCTTCCCCACCCTGGTGATGCTTCGATCAGCAACGCCAGGAAGCAGGTAGCCCATGTGTCTCGTCGGACTTTGGTTTTGACAATGTTAGGTTGTGGTGGCTGGTGCTTGGCGTCTTCTTGGATGACATCGTCTGCTGGTCTAGAGTATGCGGGTGTCTTGGAGTGTGGTGTGCGGATGGTGGCTTGCGGCGACGCTCTTCTTCTCCGATCACGTTGGATGAAGACAACGTCGTCAAGATCTGGCAGACTTGGGGATGATCCCCGACCGACGTGCCACAAAGACTCGGTTCCGTCGCCTCCGAGGGACCGTTTAATCGGTTCACAAAGCAACGTGGTCTGCAATGGAGTTCTTCCAGATCTGGATGTGGAGGCTACTCGTGTTTTTCTCCGACGGCGCCATGGTGACGACGGTGATCGACGTCGGGTGATGATTAGGTTGGGCATATGGATCTCCCAAAGTAAAGTTGTAAATTTTATATTTTTGGAGCCCTTTGTGCAAATCTCCAGGACACTAGGCACTTTGTTTGTCTCATGGAATGACCACATATGTATTCATTGTAATTTGTTTGTTTAATGGACAATGTGGTAATTCCTCAAAAAAAAGATCTTCCACGCAAATTTAATTAAATTTGTGCATTTTTAGGCTTCATTCTTCTTTTATTGTAAACCATTCTTCCTCTATAGAGTTCTATCTCGTTTTACTCCTTGGTAATGCATCTCCATGATTTTCTTTTAACTTAAGGGGTTTCCTCACATCTCCATGAATTCATTCTCCAATAGGAATTTGTTTACGTGACTCTTGATTTTGTTTCTCCTTTTTTTTTCCTTCCAGATAACGATCATCATCTGTGACGGATAAGACTTTCACCGTTCCCCGAGAATCCAAAATATTAGGCATGTGGTCGAGATCGATATGCCTTTGCCAAAGTATTCACTTGATGATCGCCAAGTGGATTTTGATTTGCCCAATGTATGTACAGCCATGACAGTTGCAAATGTCAACTACTCTAAGAAGATATCTCGATGCAACATATATAATGCGTGTGTGCATGCATGGAACGGAGGAAAATAACTAAACAAACAGTGAACTTGACAACTTGTAGCATCGATCGTTATGCATTGCTTGTACGTGACCAAAAGGCGGACGGATTGCATTCATGTATCACACAAAGTTGATCGAGGCGATACCGGGAGCCTTTGTCCCCAAGCAAACTGCAGCTAGCATGCACTAGCTGGCCAAAAGAAGTCAAGGTGAATGGCCTCAAGTAAAGAATATTTGTTTGCAACGCTCAAGGTGGTATTCTGAAAGCAACTCATTGGAAAGTTTTGAGTAGAAAGCAAAAGGAGGGCCAGGAAAGCTATCATGAGAGCGACACGATCGGCAAATACTTAAAAAAAAATCTAAAGGTTGGCCCAAATTAAAGCCACACTAAGATTACTTGGTTGCTAATTAACCGGTGCAAAAAGGCTCTTATATATGCTAACTCTCATTTCATGCACTACCTTTGGCTAACTAGCTAGCTCAGTGCATGTGCAACTTTCTTTGAACTTTTCACCTTTCACAAACCCCCTGATGTGGTTGGTGCTTTTTTGGCTTGTAAAGGTGGTCGCTAGTGCCACCTTTGCCACGTCGGAGGCACCAACGAAATTAGCAATTGCTTCATGTCTTGGTTAAGTTATACATGCGTGTCAAATCTGTTGTTAGAAGGGACTAAAGAATTGTAGACACTTGACAGTGTCCACACCATCTTTTCGGCAATTACCCATAATTTTCTTTCCTACCGACCATTTGACCAATAGCAAAACTCTACTTCGGTTTACCATTTTTTAATCAAAAATGAGTGCATATTTTAACTTCTGCATCAATTGATGCACACAGACATACTCCCTCCGTCCCAAAATTCATATCTAGATATATCCATATCTAGTAAAATATAAGACAAGAATTTTGGGACAGAGGTAATACAATTTACCATATATATACCTTTGCATGTATCTGTATATACGTGTATGTACTTGAAAGCATCTTTCAGAAGAAAGATTTCCGCGAAGATTCAAGAAAGCAACCGGGCAACAACTGAATATCACACATTGGCGTTTTGTTGGATCCAACATTAGCTGCGTTGGCTTTTGGCTTTTGCATGTTGGCAAACTTTTACCACTTTTGATTGATTGATTGTTTAAGCCCAGCACATCATGCCTTTTTCCCAAGTAGTGCCGCATCAGTACCACATATGCGAGAGGATGGTTTTGATTCTGCACCGTCCTTTTGCACACAGATACAATACAATTATATAATACTATATACTTAAGTGGGACACTGATTAATCAAAGCCAGGGCACCAATCACAGCCATGACCTGCGTTCGGTACGCAAGAAAAGAAAACAGAAATATGCCATGACACACAAAAAGAAATTAGAAAATATGCCAACAATAATGGTATGTGTCCAACGGAACATTATGTATGTGCTTGCTGGAAATGAATCAGCGATGGGGTGTACTTTTATAGATCACAGAATATATATAACGGTATGTACTTCGGTACACGGCTTGACACTTGTGGACAAGGACTCCATTTTGTAAATCACTTGACCTAACATTGTGGCCAATCATCTACCATATGCAAGTTGTTCAATTGGTACGGAGTGCTTATGAGGAAACAACCAACTATAAGAAACAATTAGCTGACCAAACAAACAAAAGTGTTTGTTTCGTTTTGTAACAATAATTAATTAGTTACAAGTGTCGTTTCATTCTGAGGAAATATATATATTTAAGGTAGTTAGGACGTGGACATGAGAAATGATGGCTTGTTAGGCCGTGTGACATGGATGCCATGTAGGATGGCGTCTCTTCCCGGCCAACCACGCCTCATGACCGATGGTTCAAGGCTTCTTTGATCGTGAGATTCTAAAAATGAGGGGTTGCAAATGTCATGTCCGCTCAAATCCTACATTACCTGATTTGCACTAATTAATTTATTTTTCTTTTCAACTGGGCACCCCGTTCCATTAATTGCTCAACGAAAATAAGAGCAATTTAGTAACTTTACAGCCATCATAGAACACAAACAATGAAGGGAAAAAAGGGAAAGACTGTCAGCAATACTAATGATGATCCAGCGGCAAGACCTGAAACGCTACAGGATGATCCGGCAAGCGAGCAGCAGGCCAGGCCCAAGAGAAGTATCCAAGCACCAGCCCGGCTACGCGGCCCAGAATGGGCCCGCTAGCTAAACACTATATAGTGGGTTTTGTACTCTGTAACGGGTGGAGGAGGTGGCTTCGGCCGAGGACAGGATAAGATAGATGGCGTGAGTGGTTAGCTGGCTTGATTTCTCCTTCTTCCTCCTCCCTCCAAATTGAATTCTCCTGTACTGGACTTGAGATCTGGTGTATCAATATAGCTAGATCGAGCAGAGTAATTCGTGCTTACAATTGGCATCAGAGCCCTAGATCCTGGCGCAGCCAGTGCCCCTCCACCACCCGCACGCGACGAGGTTTGCGGCGCGACGCCGCCGTGAAATCATGGAGAGCTTGTCACCGGCGACGAAGGCGGTGTACGAATTCCTCAAGGCCGATCTGGCGGAGTCCCTTGACGCTCGCTTCAAGCGCCAAGACGAGGAAGCGGCTAAGTCGATGCGCTCCATCGTGGGCGATCTGACGTCGCGCATCGACGACCTCAAGCTGTCGATCGGCGTCGACATGGATGAGCTCCGCGCTGGGCTGGAGCGCCCGTCGCCCGCCTCCGCTTCGCCCACAGGCGGACGACCACCGGCTAGCCAGTACGTGGCCGGCAACGGTGACACGGGGCCTGAAGGCAGCCGCTCTGTCCCAGCAGCCAAGGGGAAGGATCACGCTCCGTATGTTCCACCTCCGGCCAGAGGTACGAGATCTGACCACAAACCAGTACTCAGTTCGAGATTGGCCGAATTGCACCGAGAGAATACTGATGCCTATGGATTTGCACCGCGCATCGATTTGCCCCGTTTTGATGGCACCAATCCGAGGCTCTGGCAAACGAGATGTGAAGATTATTTCGGCATGTGTGGTACACCGCGGCAGCTCTGGGTTCAATTCGCCTCCACTCTGTTCGAAGGTCCAGCAGCGCGTTGGTTGGAGTCAGTTCAGAGAAGAGCACCAAACGCACCTTGGGAGGATTTCTACAGACTGCTACAGTGCCGATTTGGTCGCAATCAACACCAGGCGCTGGTACGTAAATTTCACAGCATAACACAAACAGGTTATGTGGAGGAATATGTGGAGCAATTTGCTGAACTATACGACCAGCTGTCTGCATATGAGGCAGTTCCAGAATCTGTGCACTATGTCACCAAGTTCATCGATGGCCTGAATCCGTCTGTCAGAGTGATGGTGGGGTTACAACAGCCCCCGGATCTGGATGCGGCCTATGAATTGGCATTGTTACATGAGTCTCTCACAAATTCGGCTTCCCAGCATAGTCAATCTGTCAGGCGGCAACAGTACTCGTAGTTAGTAACTTCAGTTAAACCAGCTGCGACCAAAACTACTGAAGACAGAAGAAACAACTCAGATGTACAAAGGCAGAAGCTGGGTGAGGACAAGTGGGAAGCACTGAGATCTTATCGCAAGGCCAAGGGTTTGTGTTTCACGTGTGGTGAGAAATGGAGCCGAGACCACCAATGTAAACAGACTGTGTCACTGCATGTGGTGCAGGAAATGGTTGAAATTTTTCAGTGCACATCCACAGAAGAGTTGCTTGCAGATGAAGATGAAGAAGTGAATCTCATGGCTATATCAGAAGCAGCTGAAGGAAAATCAGCCCATAGTAAAGCTTTCCAATTAGTTGTTATTATTCAAGGGCAACAGAGGACATTTTTAGTGGATTCAGGCAGTACTCACTCATTTGTGCATACCAACTCAGCAGTCACACTGACAGGAGTGCAGAAATGTACAACAATGAAGGTCAAAGTGGCTAATGGTGGGATTATGAGCTGTACCAGCTATGTGCCAAAATGCCAGTGGTCAGTGCAAGGAGTCCAGTTTGAGCATGATCTTAGAATATTGCCTCTCAGCTGTTATGATGGAATTCTGGGTATGGACTGGTTAGCAAAACATAGTCCCATGACTGTAGATTGGGAACAGCAATTGATGTCCTTCCCTCTGCATGGAAAGTCAGTAACAATTCAGGGAGCAGCACCTATTGAGTTTGCATACACTATCATAGAACTTTCTGTGGTTACTGATGAGAATGCACCAACTATTCTGCCAGAAATTCAAGAACTACTTGAAGAGTATAAAGATGTTTTTGCTGTTCCAGTTGGTTTACCCCCAGAAAGAGCTTGTGATCATTCCATCCCTCTTGTACTAGGAGCCAGACCCTTCTCTCACAGGCCATACAGGCTGGCTCCAGAACTGAAAGATGAATTGGAAAGACAAATTCAGGAAATGTTAGATTCTGGTGTTATCAGAAGGAGTAATAGTCCTTTTTCTTCACCAATCCTCTTGGTCAAAAAGAAGGACCATACCTGGAGACTAGTGGTGGACTATAGACATCTGAATGCTCTTACAATCAAAGGAAACTACCCTATGCCTGTGATAGATGAGCTCTTGGATGAGTTGCATGGTGCACAATGGTTTACAAAGCTGGATCTCAGGGCTGGATACCATCAAATAAGGTTAGCTCCTGGAGAAGAATACAAGACAGCATTCCAAACTCATCATGGGCATCTTGAATTTCTGGTTGTGGGATTTGGACTGACAGGAGCACCTAACACTTTCCAAGGAGCCATGAATGTTTCATTGTCACCACTTTGTGCTGGCATTCTTTGATGATATTCTAGTTTTCAGTAAAACACTGAAATAACACTTGGAGCATGTCAGGAAAGTGTTGCAAGTTCTTCAAAGGGATAAGTGGTATGTGAAATTATCCAAATGTGAGTTTGCCTCCCAAAAGCTGCTATACCTGGGCCACATTATTAGTAAGGATGGGGTTTCTACCAACCCTGAAAAGATTAGTACTATTGAACAGTGGCCAACACCAGTATCAGTGAAAGAGGTGAGAAGTTTCCTGGGCCTAGCTGGCTACTACAGGAAATTCATTCGCCATTTTGGGATTATTGCCAAGCCCATGACAAACCTCTTACGCAAAGGCACTGTGTTTGTATGGACCAGCATAGAAGACACAGCTTTCCAAACTCTTAAACAAGCCCTGGTTACTGCACCTGTCTTGGCTCTTCCAAATTTTCAGAAACCATTCACTATAGAGACTGATGCTAGTGATTGTGGAATAGGTGCTATGTTAACACAAGATGGGCACCCCCTGGCTTTTGTCAGCAAGGCCTTGGGCCCCAAGAATCAAACTCTGTCAGTGTATGAAAAGGAATTCCTGGCAATTCTTCTTGGAGTAGAACAGTGGCGCTCTTATATGCAGTTGAAGGAGTTCAATATTATAACTGATCAAAAAGCGTTGGTCAGTTTGACAGAACAGCGTTTACATACAGCTTGGCAGCAAAAAGCTCTCACAAAGTTGTTGGGTTTGGATTATAAAATTGTGTACAGGAAGGGGACAGATAACAGAGTTGATGATGCCTTATCCAGACGATCACATGAACCTGGAGACTGTTATGCAATTTCTGAAGTTCAGCCAGCCTGGCTGCAAGAAATCATGAACAACTACTCGTCAGATCCTAACACTACGGCCATTCTACAGAAGTTAGCTATTGATCCAGCGGCTGAACCTAAATTCACATTACATGGGGGTCTGCTCCGTTTCAAGAAACAAATTTGGATTGGTTCAGATGAAATGTTGCAACGCAAAATCATCGACAGTTTGCATGCTAGTTCGGCTGGTGGTCACTCTGGGTTTCCAGTAACATATCGCAGGATATCTCAGTTGTTTCATTGGAAGAATATGAAGAAAATGATTAAATTGGCTTTGCAGCAGTGTCAGGTTTGTCAGCTTGCTAAACCTGACCGAGTGCCTTATCCAGGTCTGTTACAGCCATTGCCAGTGCCCTCACAGCCGTGGGAGATGATGACAATGGATTTCATCGAAGGTTTACCAGCTTCGCAGCACTACAACTGCATATTGGTGGTCATTGACAAGCTGACCAAATATGGTCATTTTATTGCTCTCAAACATCCTTACACAGCAGCCACAGTGGCTGAGTCGTTCTTGGACCATGTGTATCGTCTTCATGGTCTCCCTGTGTCTCTGGTTTCAGATAGAGATCCCATCTTCACCAGTATATTTTGGAAGGAGGTGTGCAACAGAACTGGGATTAAGCTCCGCATGAGTTCAGGTCAGCACCCACAAACTGACGGGCAAACCGAGCGTGTTAATCAGCAAGTTGAAGGGTATCTCCGTTGCTTTATCAGTGCACACCCCCACCGTTCGTCTAGCTGGCTGCCTCTTTGTGAACTCTGGTATAATACAAACTGGCACTCATCAACGGGCCGAACTCCATTTGAACTGGTGTACGGGCATGCTCCTCGTTATTTTGGCCTTTCTCCAGTTGATGCCATTGGCAACTCTGATGTCCAGCAGTGGTTGAACGATCGGCATGTGGTCATGGAATCAGTCAAACAACATTCATTGTGTGCACAGTAGCGTATGAAGGCTCAAGCTGACAAGCACCGGACAGAGAGATCTTTTGAGGTGGGAGACACAGTTTTCCTGAAGATGCAACCTTATATACAGTCTTCCATCGCTCCGCGGGCAAACCACAAGCTGGCTTTCAAATATTTTGGTCCCTTCGAGATCACAGCAAAGATTGGAGCAGTGGCATACAGATTGGCGCTGCTGGAAAACTGTAGAGTGCATCCAGTCTTCCATGTGTCTCTCCTCAAGCGCCATGTTAAGTCTGACCAGCAGGTACTACCAACACTTCCTTCTTCAGCAGCTCAACTGCAGGTTCCGTCTCGCTTCATCGATCGCCGCCTGGTGCCGCGGGGGAACAAGTTGATCGCTCAAGTCTTGGTTAAGTGGAGCCACTCTCCGGCGTCGATGGCCACCTGGGAAGATCAAGAGATGCTCAAGCAACAGTTCCCTCGAGCACCGGCTTGGGGGCAAGCCGTTTTTCTTCCAGGGGGGATTGTCAGCAATACTAATGATGATCCAGCGGCAAGACCTGAAACGCTACAGGATGATCCGGCAAGCGAGCAGCAGGCCGGGCCCAAGAGAAGTATCCAAGCACCAGGCCCAAGAGAAGTATCCTGAAACGCTACAGGATGATCCGGCAAGCGAGCAGCAGGCCAGGCCCAAGAGAATGGGCCCGCTAGCTAAACACTATATAGTGGGTTTTGTACTCTGCAACGGGTGGAGGAGGTGGCTTCGGCCGAGGACAGGATAAGATAGATGGTGTGAGTGGTTAGCTGGCTTGATTTCTCCTTCTTCCTCCTCCCTCCAAATTGAATTCTCCTGTACTGGACTTGAGATCTGGTGTATCAATATAGCTAGATCGAGCAGAGTAATTCGTGCTTACAAAGACAAAGAGCGAGTGAGTTGGAGCATTATCAGGAAATCCACCACAAGTGATTGACCTCAAATCACCTGCCGTGCGATGAATAGATAATTTGTTTCCACTAATTAATTTGGTTTGTTGCACCACAGGGAGAACAAATGATTCTGTAGAAAAGGTTTCATTGGCTGGGAATTATTTTCCTATGATATATGGTTCAACAGAACCTTTAGAAACAACTCACACACAAAAAAATATCTAAGTATGACAACTCTCCGTAATTTCTATAGAAATCCTTTGACTTCGAGAGACCCTTGTTTTTCGTGAGCGAAAACCAAGAGACATTCAAGGGGAAAAAAGTACTCCCTCCATTCACTATTATAAATGTTCTATTTTTTTACCAATTCAAATGTATATAGACGCATTTAAGTGTGTTGTTCGCTTGTTTCAGTCCGTATATATTTCATATTAAAATATTTAAAACATCTTATATTTGTGAAGGAAGGGAGTAGATGCCAAGAGACACCTACCAAAAAATAATTAGCTGCACACCAACTAGTAGCAAGAGGTCAAAACGTACAAGCGACGGAAAATATTAATAAAACAAACAAACAAACACAAGAGATGTAGATACAGCGATGGATGAGAAGGACGAGGAGATGGTCAAGGAGGCTGCCGCCGCCGGCTTCAATGCGCATGGCACGCGCGGGATACGAATACAGTACTTTTTCTTTAGATGATTTTGAACATTTCGTCGCAGAACGAAGTCCGTTGAAGTTCTGTTTCGTCGTCTTCATCCAGGGGCGGATCCAGAACAAAAATATCCCGGCGTCCACGTGCACATCGTATATACAAGGATGGACCCAAGCAATAATATATATATATATAAATAGCACACCCAACAACACAAATTATATGGCAACGAGATTTCTTACCAAAATAAATTGTTCACTTCCACTTGAAATACTAGTTGATTATGTAAATTTGAACAGTTAAGCATAAGAACTCCAAACAATGAAAACAAATATGATCAGATCACGACATATGCCAATAGATTCTGAATGCCTACAAAAGAAAAAATAGACTTAGTACATATTAAATAGACTTGTGCAATTAATCATAAAGTTAATAGTATTACCTTTTAAAATAGCCCTCTACGTTCATTCATGACCTCAAAGCGATCAATGACTGCATCATTGGTAACTTTTCTCATTTCTTCTTTCTCCACATAGCAAATAAGGTCATGATTCAATGCATCATCACCAAGACGATTGCGCAAAAATGTCTTCACAAGTTTCATGCCCGAAAAACATCTCTCAACTGTAGCAGTGGCAACAGGCAATACAAGTGCCAGATTCACAAGCCGGTAAACCAAAGGATACACAATATGTTTCTTTGTCTCCACCATTTTTTGAGAGAGCTCACAAATATTATTTATGCTAGAGAAGCGATCATCTACTCGAACATCGGCAATGTAAAGACGGAGGTGATGTTTAAGGTCCCTCAATTCTCCATCATCAAAATCTTTTGGATAAAGTCTAGCTAGATCATCAAATGCTCTAAATTGAAATCCTTGAATGATTCTTTTGGGCTCAAAGCAGCTAAGCATATTAGTAGCTTAGAATTTTTATCATTAAATCGGCTATCAAGTTCTTGAAGCAGCCAATCAATAACATCATTGAAACAATCCACTTCATAATGATGCTTATTAGTGATACCTGTTTTTTGACGTGGCTTCTTTGGACTGACATATTGCTCTTCCATCTCCAACTTGGAAATCTCATGTTTGTCACAAAATGCATATGCTTCACCCAAGACTAATTCCCAACCATTCCTCCTTAAATCATTCAATGAGTCTTTGGTTGACTGCACACAATGTACAGCATTGACAATGTCTTGATTCTTCCTTTGTAGAGCCATTGATAACATGTTTGTGATAGCCAATATAGTGGACATAAGCTGCAGGTAGAACACAAAATCAAATTATTGGAAATAAACAAGGAGACCACATGCTTGCCTTCTGTTTGCGTCATCCCTGTCTTCTTCTTCCACATATTCTAGCACTTTGATAACTGTAGGGAACAAATCAATCAAACTCTTCAGAGTCCTCTGGTGAGAACTCCATCGGGTGTCTCTGGGTCTTTGAAGTGCTAGCTCTTGATTTAATCCCGTCCCACTTTGAAGTACACCACAACCTAAGGCTCCACGCACTTGTTCTTTATATTTGTCTCGAATCATGTCCTTTCTCTTTGAAGATCCAGAAACAACATTCAACAATACAGAGATCATATCAAAAAAATTCCCAATCCATTTGTGCTTCCTTACAACAGCCACAACAACCAGTTGCAATTGGTGCGCGAAACAATGAACATAATATGCTGTGTTGTTCTCCCTCATGATTAAAGACTGCAAACCATTAAACTCACCTCGCATGTTGCTCGCGCCGTCGTACCCTTGGCCCCTAACTTGCTTGAGACTTAAACTGAGTTTTGCAAATAAATCATCAATAGCAGACTTGAGGTACTTTGAAGTTGTCTCCTTCACATGAACAAGGCCAACTAAACTCTCTTTCGCACTTCCGCATTTACCAGCATATCTCAAGACCACTGCCATTTGTTCTTTACCAGCCACATCCCTTGATTCATCAACTAGCAAAGAAAATACACCATCTCCAATTTCTTCAAGAATAGAATGCAATATTTGCTTTGCAAAACATTCAGCTATGTCCTTCTGGATCATTGGAGAAGTCAGCTTATTGTTACCTGGAGCATTAGGGCCTACAACCTTGCGTAATTCTGGATTTTGCTGTGTTGTATAAGCATAAAATTCCTTAAAATTTCCTTTATTCAACGACTCCTCTGACTCATCATGGCCGTGAGGTAACCCTTGCTGCAATAAAACTCTAGTAACATCAATTGAGGCATTTAGTCTAGTATAATATGCCTTCTTCCCAGCATTGCTTTGATTATTCAAAGCAACATAAATGTGTTGGTCTTGTTGCAATAAAGCATCACAATCTCTTTTTGCTTGGTTGTGAACACTATTGACATCTCTTACATGATCTTTTAATCTATGTCTTTTGTTCCAGCCTGACCAACCGTTTGCAACAAATGCTGCATATCCAGCTTCTTTCCTATCACGGCGCCTGAATAAGAAACAACAAAAGCAATACGCCTTTTCTTTGTACTCACTATACTTAAGCCAGCTCCCAAACTCATCAAACCAATCTGGATTAAACTTTCTCTCTCGACCACCAATAGTTGTAGTTTTAAAATTATAACTACGAGGTTGACAAAGAGGCTTTGCCAAATATTTTCTTCTTACCACATCCCTTAGATTAGGAGGATACTCATCTATGCTTCTCCTTTTGCCAGGATCAGATTGAATTTCCTCTTCCCAATTGATTTCTTCTAGAGCTTGAGATGAATTCCACATGTTATGGGCTGGACCTTCATCTGCCAAGGCATCATTTTGTTCCTGTGATGGAGCTTCATCCGGTTCATGTGGCGGAGCTGGAGGATCATCCGGTTCATGTGATGGGCTAGCTATATCATCTTGTGCCGAGGTCTTCATTTTTTTAAGAAACCTTTCCATAAATTCTCCTGTGATTAATTATTATTGTATTAGCAAAAATGTACGACTTACATTATTTGTGTTTGCATATGCAAGAATAGAAACAATAAACAAAACATATTGATTGAATTATACGATTAGGGACTTAAACTTACTCGACATTGTGCCTCACTGCTGTCACAGAAATAATCCTCCCCTAATTAGATATGAATCGCAGCGAATTGTTCCCAATTGTAATAGCTTCAAATATTAAGACCCTAGCCATACAATTAGAAAAACAGAAATTTAAAAAAAGTGAAATTCCTACACACAGTTGACTAGTTGAGATTTCAGATTTGAGAGAGATCGGCAATTACCAAGTGCTGAGATGAGAGCTGAGACGTATCTCAAATTTCCAACAATCCCTGAGTGGGGCGAGGGTGGAGGTGGCTGGCTAGCGATGCTTGAACAACGGCGACTAGGCGGACCGGCGGCTGGCCGCGCGACGGAGAAGCCGAGAAGGGCCGAGAGCGGCGGCGCGGTGAGGGTTGAGGCGCAGAAGCCGAGCGGACGAGCAACCGAACAGGCGCACGTACAGCTTTTTTTTTAACACGCGCACGTACTGACGTACAGGACCAGGGATCGATTAATCTATAGCTGGGCTGGCCGGTGTCCAGGTCCAAAAGTTACCGGTGTCCAGCCCAAAAACTTGGACTATGTATAAGGTAAGCACGTATTTTACCCGGTGCCAGTGACACCGGATGAGACAACGTGGCTCCGCCCCTCATCCATGGAGAGCGTGATGGGACGCCGATGGCACGAGCCGTGGGCACGAAAGGTGGTGCCGTGTCGGATCCACGGCGGAATCCGGGCAGGGCACGTCGGCCCCAAGTGGATCCACCGGCCACTTGCACTTGCATGCGTCGTCTTTGTGTGCGCCCTAATCAACTCGGGCCGTATCCGTATGTGTCACCATCGACTGATCGCTATGCTAGTGGCCGGATTTGATTAACTATATGGAGCTAGCGCGCACGCACGTTCATGCGGTCCGGATAAAGCAAACACCATATACGAAACCAAGACCATCTCTAACCGATCCCTTAAAAAGCTTTTAATTTCTCACAAAAATTGTTTTAAGAAGTTAAATCGGACCTAGCTGAGCCTTTAGATGGTTTAAATCCTCGAAAATTATAAGAAAGCCGCGTCGGCTGACCCTCAAATATAAACGCTCGCAACCAGTTGTCATGAAAAAAACTCCCCTCCCCTGCTCGCCCGCATCCAAGCTGGCGTTGCCCTCCTTGCCTCCATCGGCCACGACGCACCAACACCGACACCCTGCTGCACCCGCCGCCCTTCCTCCGCACTTCGATTCACTCGTTGATCGTCAACGTCACCGGAATCAACGCATCCACGCCAGTCGCCGGATTCGACGCACCCAGGTCTCGGCACCGTCGCGTTTCATCGGGAACCAAACCGCGTAGCAACCCTGAGCACTTCCCTCCGTGCCGCATCCGGAGCTCCTCGCGGTATGTCTTCCTCCTCTCGGCATTGGCATTTCATCCCTCAGTTGGCCAGGCTCAGCCCTCGTCCAACAACTCGTCGGCTCGACTTTATCGATGACGATGGTTGTCGGTTGGTGTTGTGCCGGGTCTCAAGACGGAAGAACAGCCTGGATGGGTCTTCTACAGTTGTGAAATGGACAAAGTGAGTGCGATATTGTGCGGTTGTTCTTTGGTTTCAAAGCAATTTGACCTCATTGTTCGCTTGATGTTATGCAAAAGAGTTGCAACTTCTGGTTTGGGGAAGAAGAATACATAATCTATTGATTAAGAGAGGATAGTTGCTAGAGATGAGATTACAGAGGATTTCATGTCCAAATTTCTTCATGGGGAGGCAGAGAAGAAACAAGTGCGCAAGTCAGAGAAGTCAATAGAGAAGAGAAAAACTGTTGACGATGAACATAAGATGGAAAGTATTGATTGGACTTGTAGGAGCAGTCAAGGAAGTTGTGTTTCTATTGAAGTGTGTAATTTATCTTGTATTTTTCTTTGGATCAGTTCTCCTAGTGAGGAACGGGTGAAGTATGTGCCCAAGATGTCATTTAATTAGTAATTGAGTAGTCAAGGATAACTCAATGGCCTAAAAGTAAATGAATTTGTGTTAAACGGAAGTTATGTTTTAAGGGTTTGGCTAGAAACCGTTTTTTCAGAATCCTCATATAAATATGAGTTAAGATTTGAGGAGGCATTTGAGGAGTTAAATTACAAAGGGTTCGGCTATATATGCTCTTAGGGTATCTCTAGCTGATCGCTCAAAACTGGTTAGAGGAGTAAATATTTGGTTTTGAGGGGTTGAACTGGACCCAGCCGATCCCTTATTGGCTTTAGCCCCTCAAAATATTTACTCCTCGCGTCGGTGGCCGCTTATATTTATTCGACCAGCGTTACTTCTCAGAAAAATACCCCCCCCCCCCCCCCCCTCCCCGCATCCAATCTGGCACGACCGTCCTTGCCTCCGCCGATCATCATGCACCACCGCAGACGCCCCGTAGCACCCACTGCTCCTCCGCCCCAGTTTGATTCGGCCACCACTCATCGTTGCCGCCAGATTCGACACATCTACACCCGTCACCGTCGTCGCCAGTTTTGACGTACCTACGCCCCGGCACTCCGGGTTTCATTGGGATTCATCGAAAACCGTACCGTGTAGCCACCCGAAGCGTGATATGTATTCCCCGTCTCGCCACTTGCATCTCTGTCGTCGTCTGACCGTCAGCGTATCCTCGTCCACCGATCGGTCGGGCTCGTCCCTCACCTAAAAACTCGTCGGCGTGCCTCTTCTGATCATCAAGTGTGATGACTACTGGTGGCTGGTGATGCGCTTGGTCTCGAAGACAATAGAAAATCCTGGATGGGTTTTCTTCACGTGTTAAAATGGACAAAGTGGGTTTATTTTTGTGTGGTAGTTCCTCGTTTCAACTAAAGCGTGTGCTCATTGTTTGCTTATAGTTATGTAGAATGTTGCAAATTTTTGTTTTGGGAATAAGAATACATTGATATATTGATCGACGTAGGTCTATTAGATGTTGATGGACTAGTTGCTAGAAATGAAATTGCAGATGATGCAATGTCCAAGTTTGAGGAGTCAGAGAAGGAACAAATGTGCAAGTTAGAGAAGTCAATAGAGAAGAGCAATAAGGAGATGGAGAAACTATTAATTGGATTTGTAGGAGCAGTCAAGAAACTTGTGTTTCTATTTAAGCGTGTAATTTTCATTCTCATTTTCTTTGGGTCAGTACTCCTAGTGAGGAATTGGTGAAGCATGTGCCCAAGATATAATTTAATGAAGTAATTGAGTAGTAAATCTTTAACTTGATGGCCTCAAAATAAATGATTTTGTGTTAAAAAATTGAGGAGTTAAGTTTTAAGGATTCAGCTAGGAACCGCTTTTTCTTATCTCCACAAATATAAGGAATTAAGGTATAGGGCTAACTTTTCAGGAATCGACTAGAGATGCCCTTAGCTAGTTACCGGGAAAGTATTTCATAAAAAACAAATTTCAGTGGAAATCGATGAAAACCAAGTGAAGATCATATGCTTCAAAAATTCTGAAAAGTAATACTGTGTGCTGGAGAGATGACCTACAAACATGTAAAGTTTCAGTCTTAGATTCAAATTCACTTAGGAGCTATGGATGCTGAATTTGTTTTTCGTAGCTCCAAACTGAAACTGATTTTGAATTTTTACATGTTTGTGAAGCATGCTATGTTCTTTTAAGAATTTCCAAAACTTTTGAAATATGGTTTTCACTTTGTTTCATAGGCATCCGCAAAAATTTAGTTTTCATCAGGTATTTTTTTTCTCAGTAGTAACCCGCCATGAGAACGAGAATGTGAATTCAGGAGCAGCTAGCACGTACTGTGGCGAAATTCTTGTGGGTTGCGGCTGCCATGGGAAACAGATGGTGTCCGTCCATGCGACTTCAAAAGCTATGCTCCACCTGTCGATGGAGCTATCAAATACATGAGGAAAGATGCTGAGGCCGTTGCCACATTTGGGTAGACAGGAGATGCTGCGAGCAAAACAATTCACATGTCATGCATGTATGTATTAGTACATCGCTAACAACAGCACACGGTTGCTGTCCAAGTGCATGACTTTCCTAACCCACACTCAAAGTGGCAGTTTTGGATCTCCAATATAGTTCTAGTGTTGCGTATAAAAATGTGGTCTCAACAAAAAAAATCAGAAAAACATTAATTAGTAGGATTTTATCGCAGGTGAACTAAATGAGTAGTCTGGAGTATCACCACAGAGTACATGGTAGTATCATATACATATGCAACACAAAATGGAGGTATAATGTTTACTATGCAACCGAAGGGCCAAAATCACTGTTTTGACCGTTTTCGCTAACTTTAGCACGATTTGGACTCTTCCAGATTTTATTTCACGATCTAACCCTTTTGATAACGCCATAAACCGTGCCGTTTCTGCCCTACCCAGACATGCCAAACTTGTCACTGTTTCTTTCTTGAATAGATAGGCCACCGTGGACGAGCGTTGCTGGAAATGCCAAGGGCCATGGCGTTTCTTCTTAGGGCAGAAACGCCATGGGCCATGGCGTTACTGGAAACGTTGTGGCCCATGGCGTTTCGGCCCTGCCACGTAGGACGCTTGGCTTGGCCATGGTTAAGTAGAAACGCCAAACTTCCCTCTGTTGCGGTATGTAGCAGAAACGCCATGATGCTTGACGTTTCTAAAAGGGGTTAAATCGTGCTAAAGTTTTCGACTGGGTTCATTTTTTGCTAAAGTTACCAAAAATGATCAAAACTGTGATTTTGGCCCAATCGTAGAGGTTGCTTCCGTGATGTTGAGACCCATGTATCGAGGGGCATGCATGTTGCACATTTGTCAATGGTTCAATCGAAGGTGAGCTCGCTTGTGTCCTCGGCTATGGCTATGACGCCCACTCCATGCCCCTTGGAACCTAGCTAGGCGTCCGCTTTCGAGGAGTGGTGGTTTTCTCATTTTCGAGGAGGGCCATTTCATCTCCAAGGTTTGGTTTTGCCTGTTATCTTTGTCGATGTGTTTTCCTCGAGTTGCAACCATACGATGAGACTACCTCTACGATGTTGAGACCCATGTGTCGAGGGCTTTTAGGAGCTGCGTGTTGGGAGCGTTTGTCGGTATGTTGCTTGTTCTTTCTAGAACAAATTTGTAATGGTTTTTTCTTAGTTTTCCGTCAATTCGTTGGGCAGTTCTCGCCTTCTTTGTTAATGTTTTAGTAAAAAGAAAAAACAGTTTTGCTAAAACACATCTAGATGTGTCATAAGTATTGCACATCTAAGTCCTATGTCATTGATCTTACGTCGAGATTCGTGTGGATATTTCCCTTTTCTTTTTTTTTTTCTCTTTATGCTTGATTCACTCACTTAGATGTGCAATAACTAGAGCACATCTAGATGAGCCCTAGACACACCCAAAAAAAATTGCCTCCGTTTAAAATAATGTTTACTGTGCAGTATGCACACATGTGTAAAAGTAATTTGGTGGCCAAGAAATTAATCATGGGATGTTTCAGTACACTATAATGTGGGGAGTATAATCCAATTACCATATCCACCATGCTAAAAAGCCATTGATCTAGAAAAGCCGTTTTTTCCCCCGGAAGCCAAACCCCATGTTCGCCGGCTGGCTCGCCGCCATTGCGCCGCCTATATATACCCCCACCAACCCTCCCCCAATGGCTCATTTCCTCTCCGCCTTCCTCCTGACATCCCCTACTCTCCCCCGCCTTCCTCTGCTTCCTCGCTTCGCCGGCCGGCCTTCCTCCAAGTTCTTGCGAGCCGTGCGTGCCCGAGGACGCGGTGATCGCGAGCGCGCGCGTCCAGACCAGCATGGAGCAGAGGAGCCTGCTCGCCTCGGCGGTGGGCATGGGCGTGGGCGTCGGGCTGGGGCTCGCGTCGGCGAGGTGGGCGAAGCCGGCGCACGCGGCCGATGGGGGCTCAGGCGCCGGCGCCGGCGCCGCGGAGGTGGAGGCGGAGCTGCGGCGGCTGCTGCTGGACGGCCGCGACAGCGAGGTCACCTTCGACGAGTTCCACCACCGACACTGCTACCTCAGGTCCGTTGCCCTTGCTCGCCGTTGCCGGATTCCGATCGTCGCTCATGTTGATTTGGTCGGTCGGTCGGTCTGCTGCTTCTTGATTCTGCCTGCGGTGCGGCGTTCTGTCACTGACTCACTGTAGCTAGTCTGAACTGAACTCTGCTTTCCAGCTTCTTCACCAAAATGTCCCCACCGTTACCGTCCATGTTCTTCCACCAAAAGTAAAAGGCAGTTCGTTGGATGATTCGCACGCATGGTACCGCAGATGTTCAGTTGAGTTGGCTGTGAATTTTTTAGCCGGATTTCTTGGTGTTATTATGCCATGACCAGTTCAAGTTCAGCTCAGTTTTTTGGAGTAAAAATTTCAGTTCAGTTCAGTTGCAAGAATAGTGAGTAATGTTGATGCGTGTGGTGCAGCGAGCAGACCAAGGAGGTGCTCATCAGCGCGGCCTTCGTGCACCTGAAGCAGGCCGACCTGTCCAAGCACATCCGGAACCTCTCCGCCGCCAGCCGCGCCATCCTCCTCTCCGGCCCCACCGGTCAGTCCTCCTTCCGGCCACCGTCATGATCTCTTTCTACCTCTGCTGCTCCGTTACAGACGGACATCACCTTCAGGTTTAACTGTGGCTTCATGTATGTTTGCAGAGGCTTACCTGCAGTCGCTTGCCAAAGCTCTGTCGCACTACTACAAGGCCCGGCTGCTACTCCTCGACGTCACCGACTTCTCCCTCCGGGTCAGCAACCGGAGATCAGACTCCGATACCGCTTGTTTTCACCTTCGCTTGGTCGTCGTTTCTCTTGCCCTGATTCTGAAATTTTTGTTGTTGCTGAATGTTGTTGTGTGCTGCAGATCCAGAGCAAGTATGGGGGCTCCAGCAAGGCCTTGGTGAGTAAACAACATGTCTGCTTTGCGTGCCAGTGTTGTTGGTTGGGGTATCTTGAGATTTTTATTTGGGCAACTTGGCAAACTGGGCCCCTGATTGGATTCAGCAATAGCATAGCAGGTCCACAGTGTGACTGATAACAGAAGAAAAAGATATTGCGATCATTCAATTTTGTCTGCATATACATAGCCGTCGCGTCACTTATTTTAGACTGATTTCCATGGATTTGTTGTCTTGCTTGCTTCTGTTTTTATGTGCTCTGAATTTACATGCTTCTTTTTTTGACAACCTGAAAACATGCTTGTGTTGTGCAGGTTCAGAACCAGTCCGTGTCCGAGACAACGTTTGGGAGGGTGTCCGATTTCATTGGATCTTTCGCAATGTTTCCAAAGAAGGATGAGCCTAGAGGTACCAGAGCATTACAACTCAACCTATTTTATTTTCTTTTTACAAGAGTACATACAGTGTACTGTCTTTGATATGCTTTCTCGTTTTGATCAAGAAAAGGGGGTTTTCGACATTTGTTTACTCTTCAGTATCTATCTTTAGAGTACATACAATTCAACCTATTTATTTTCTTTTTGCAAGAGTACATACAGTGTACGTAAAACTAGCTGTTATGTGTACTTTCTGTAGCCCCTTTTTCTACCTACCAAGTTTCAAAAAAAAAAAAAGATGCAACCTTATTCTAAATAAGAATTCAATTTGTTTGCTCAAATATTAAGATTTTGACTTGTTCCTGTCCTGTTGTGGATGAACACTTATGCAGAATCGTTGCGTCGTCAGACAAGCAGTGCAGATTCGAGAGCTAGGTAATCTATACTTGCCAGTTTATTTATTGAATGCGGAGATCAACTGTGTACTGTTATCTGATCTATGTACCCATCGTCCATTTTTCTTCAGAGGCTCTGATGTTGCTAGCAATGACCCTTTACTCCGGAAAAATGCTTCCATGCCATCTGATATGAGCAACGTTGGATCGCAGTGTTCTGTACATTCAGGTGAACATCGTTGTCCAGTTTTTTTTTTTTACTATCGGTTTTTAGTCATTTTGATTTGAGTATGTGTAGAATTGAGTGTAGATGTCTCATGGATAACAGTTACTAATGTCCAGTGCATTCAGGCTGCATGGCAACCACGTTTTCAGGTTTAATTATGCACATGAGTTTGTACTAGTTCATGAAAATGAAGTGCTGGCATACAAATGGCATCTGTACTACAATTGCTGCTCTGTGTTTTTAGTGCTTTTACCTTAGACAGATTATTCAATTTGTACACTGGTGAAGTAAAACAAGAGAATCATTGCCCTGATGGCTTTTCACCTTTTCTGTTGATGCGGTTTCAGCTAGGCGAGCCAGCAGCTGGTGTTTCGATGAGAAAGTTCTGATACAGTCACTTTACAAGGTAATAATTATACTTCTTGGCTGAACTAGACTAGCTCTGTTTTTCCATGGTTTTCTTATCCTCTAACCACTTTTACAGGTCATGATTTCTGTGGCTGAAAGTGATCCCATTATTCTTTACATAAGGGATGTTGACCACTTCCTTCACAGATCACAAAGAACTCACTCCATGTTCCAGAAAATGTTAGCCAAGTTATCCGGGCAAGTGCTGATACTAGGATCCCGGTTACTCAACTCTGACGCTGAGTACAGCGATGTGGACGACAGAGTTAGTAGCCTGTTTCCGTATCATGTTGATATTAAACCCCCACAGGAAGAAATCCATCTCAATGGTTGGAAGACTCAAATGGAAGAAGATGCAAAGAAAATTCAGATTCAGGACAACAGAAACCACATCGTGGAGGTACTCTCAGCAAACGATCTAGACTGCGATGATTTGAGCTCAATCTGCCAAGCAGACACTATGGTTCTCAGCAACTACATCGAGGAAATTATTGTGTCGGCAGTCTCTTACCATTTGGTTCATACCAAGGATCCTGAATACAAAAATGGGAAGCTCCTTTTGTCTTCCAAAAGGTTCGACAATTTATCTTAATGTCAGTATTAATTAGCTTTGTTCTGGTTTTCTTAACAAAATGTTACTCTGCAGTTTGTCCCATGGATTAAGCATTTTTCAAGAAACTGGCCTTGGTGGGAAAGACACGCTGAAACTCGAAGCAAACGAGGTATTTATGATGTACATATGCTTAAAATAGTGTGCCAGTTTACCTATGAGGCTAACTTTAATGCTATTGTTTGCAAAGGATGGTCTGAAAGGTGCACCTGGATCTAAGAAACCTGAGAATGATAAATCGCCGGGTAAAGATGGCGACGCCCCACCACCAAAACCAGTAAGTTCTGTTCAGTTTGGTTGTGCCTTTTGTTCTGCTACATATTTGCAAAAAGACAGGGTAGGGAAAGACTGGTGACCGATCCCGTTTTATTTAAAACAAGACCGGAGTCACTCACTACACGTTACAGAAACTAGGGTACACCTCTTTTTACTGCCATGCTGAAGTATCTTGTTTGGTACTAGTTTACTGAATGCCAAGCAAAGCAAAACATGGTACCCCTTCTGTAAAGAAATATAAGATAGTGATCTAAACACTCTTATATTTCTTTACGGAGGTAGTAGTTCTTCTTTGGAAACATTGACAGAGGTTCTTATCCTTGATGCTTTCCTGTCTGAGCAGGAAATACCTGACAATGAGTTTGAAAAGCGTATCAGACCAGAGGTTATACCACCCAGTGAGCTTGGAGTGACATTTGATGACATTGGAGCCCTGGCTGATATCAAAGAGTCACTTCAGGAGCTGGTCATGCTTCCTCTTCGACGGCCCGACCTTTTCAAGGGAGGAGGACTTCTAAAGCCTTGCCGAGGAATATTACTGTTCGGGCCACCTGGGACTGGCAAGACAATGCTTGCTAAGGCTATAGCAAATGATGCCGGCGCCAGCTTCATCAATGTCTCGATGTCCACCATCACATCGAAATGGTTCGGGGAGGATGAGAAAAATGTCCGAGCATTGTTCAGCTTGGCTGCAAAGGTGGCTCCTACTATCATTTTTGTGGACGAGGTAGATAGCATGTTGGGGCAGCGTGCTCGCTGCGGTGAGCATGAGGCCATGCGGAAGATCAAGAATGAGTTCATGAGCCATTGGGATGGTATCTTGTCGAAGTCCGGTGAAAGAATCCTCGTTCTTGCCGCGACAAACAGACCGTTCGACCTTGATGAAGCCATCATTAGGAGATTCGAACGCAGGTCTGTCCAAATGCAGCATTTTAAAGACAGAGAATAGATATAGTGTGGTTGTTGGATGATGAGATGCTAATTGTTTGCTCCTATCTGTCACCCTAAACAGAATCATGGTTGGCCTTCCAACCCAAGATAGCAGAGAGCTGATTTTAAGGACAGTTTTGTCGAAGGAGAAGGTCGACAAAGACATCGATTACAAGGAGCTTGCGACAATGACCGAAGGTTACAGCGGCAGTGATCTTAAGGTTAGTGCATTTCTTTTTAACCCGGGTTAGTAGGTAGTATCTGACTGGATCGCTGAAAGCTGTTAATTTCCTTTTGTACCCAGAATCTTTGTGTGACAGCTGCGTATCGACCAGTTAGGGAGCTCCTGAAGAAAGAACGGTTGAAAGAGATGGTAAGGTTACTTATAAATAAATGTCTTCTTTCTTAAGCATTATGATTCTATGAATACTATACTTATGAACAAACAAATTGTGCTGGACATCCCATAATGATTGTCCAACGACACATTCTTTGATGCTTCAGGAAAGAAGGAAAACGGAGGCGAAGCAGAAAACCGCCGCGGCGGCAGAGGATTCAGACAAGGCAGAGAGCAAGAAGGTGAGTTCAGAGAGCAAAGACAGTTCAGAGAAGGTGGATTCAGATAGCAAAGAGGGTGATTCAGAAAGCAAGGTTGATGCCTCGGAAGCCAAGGCCGAAGGCGACAAGGAAGCGGTCGTCGATCTTAGGCCTCTGACGATGGAGGACCTGAGGCAGGCCAAAAATCAGGTGGGTTGCTTGCTGCCCTGACTTGCATTTTTTGCATGTTAGCATTGAGAGAACGAGGCCGCCACTGAACCGTTTGTGATGGCTTGCAGGTCGCCGCGAGCTTCGCCGCGGAGGGCGCCGTCATGAACGAGCTGAAGCAGTGGAACGACCTCTACGGCGAAGGAGGGTCGAGGAAGAAGGAGCAGCTGACGTACTTTTTGTAGAACCGAACGGATGGTGGATGTGTCGTGTTGGGCAAATCGCTGAAGCCTTGGCAGCAGAGCATGAGCATACATATGTTGGTGGGAGAGGAGAGAGGATTTCTTGTGAGCAACCTTGAGTTAGGATCTTGGAATGGACTCCTTGAGATGTGTGGCAGGTGGCATTGGATCATGTACGATTCTTTTATACGAACAAGTATTGTAGTTATTCATTATTATATATGTTGTAGTTGGTTTGTTAGCCTGTGTGTATATCTGGATTGAATTTTAGCATGGACTGTTTATGTTTAGGCTATTTGTAAATTGTAATGTGAAGGACTATTAGAAATATAGTATGTCAGTGTTATTTAGTGCCACCATGATGTGTTTGCTTCAGTTGTTTAGTCAGATAAAGAGTGTTCATTGTGAGTCGGATAAAGATCATGTTCATTGTGAGCCTGTTAAAGATCATGATCAATGTTCGTTTCGATCAAAAGGCCCGATCATGTCCATCGTGAGTGTTCATAAGCTTCAGCTGCCAATGATGAAAACGGTTTTATGTCGTTGGATCTATGTAGATGTACAGATGTTGTTGATTAGCTTAGCTCTGTACGCACAATGAAACAGTTGCCAATAAACCATGCATATTTCACCGAACAGGTCAAAGATTCATATGGTTTTATCCCTTTGGCAAGAAAAGAAAAAGGTCAAAAAAAAAAACTGAGTCTGAAACAGATACTGTAATATTCTTAAGACTACTAGACCAGCTCAGGGAGGGAGATCTGAAGAGCAGAAGGATTAAGTCTCCTAGCAACGTAACACCTTCATTTGTCTTCCGAGAGGGGCTGCCTGAATCGTTGCTCGCTCCATCAAGTTTCGAAGATGAATCTTCAATCTTCACAAAAGAAAGGCAAAGAATGCATTGCCCCACTTACGATGTTGTGCTTCTTAAGTACTTCAAAGAGGGGCTGCCTACATTATCAATGTTGAGGCAGGCCAAGAATCAATAGAGTTGCATTGCATGTTCTGACAGTCAAGAGAGATCTGGAAGGTAACTATCGAAGCTCCAACATTTTTTATGTTCTCTCTAATCCTGAATTGATTTTGCGAGCTGTTAAGATGGGTGTAGAGATTCCTTATACTGACTTCACTAACATTGATATTCTTAGGGAACTTGGAAAAACTGGGAATATTTTTGTTAATAAGGATGCCGTTAGCGATAAAACTTCTTTCTTACCAACACTAAAGGTGACAAAAATCCTCTCAAGATGGGGTGGGGCGATGAAAGAGAGCTTGATGACGAGAAATTTACTATGGTTAGGTCTAGAAGAAAAAAAGAGCGAAAACCTACTGTTGTAGTATCTAGACCCTTAACCAGAAGTCAAAAAGATGCTTTAGCCTCCTTGAAGAGTGGTGGTAACCCTACTCCGCCCCCTAGTAGGGTTACCAAGGGTCGGAAAAATTCCGTTATCAAATGAATGGCTTGTTTTGGAACTGTAGGGGGGCAGGCAAAAGTGGAATGACCACATGCCTCTCTGATCTTACAAAGGATCATTCCCTTGACTTGTTAGGCTTGCAGGAAACTGTGAAAAAAACTTTCCCTGGTAGCTACTTCAGAAAAATTGATCCTTATGAACTTTTTGCCTGGCACTGGATTCCTTCTACCGGCAAGGCTGGTGGAATTTTGTGCGGCATTAAGAAATAAAAGTTGGAGATTATATCCTAGGTTGTAACTCCGCCTATGTATTTTAGGCATAGCCGGTCCCAAGCCCGGGTAAAGGAGGAGGGCTGTGATAGGCTTGGCGAGCCAACGTAAAACTAGCCAGTCCCATGGGTATGAAACCCATTTGAGCGAGAGCAGTACTAGGATGAGTGACCTCCTGGGAAGTCCTCGTGAACGGGTTGCATATATAAAGGTTGTGATAGGCTTGGCGACCCAACGTAAAAACTAGACAGTCTTTTGGGTATGAAAGCCATTTGGACGAGGGTAGTACTAGGATGGGTGACCTCCTGGAAAGTCCTCGTGAAAGGGTTTCATATCTAGCCTACCCCAACTTGTTTGGGACAAAAGGCTTAGAAGAAGAAGAAGAAGAAGATTATATCCTAGGTTGTGGGTAAATTCATCCTTCAAGCTACGGCCTATGATGTCGAGAAAAAATGTGTGTGGGCCCTCATGGTGGTTTATGGTGCTGCCCATGATGAAAATAAAGAAGATTTCCTTGTTGAGTTGGCCTCCTTTTGTTCCCATTTGACTATGCCTTACATAGTAGGTGGCGATTTCAACATCCTTGATGTGTTCCTGTCTGAAAAGGAAATACCTGACAATGAGTTTGAAAAGTGTATCAGACCAGAGGTTATACCACCAGGTGAGCTAGGAGTGACATTGGAGGCCTGTCTGATATCAAAGAGTCTCTTCGGGAGTTGGTTATGCTTCCTCTTCAACGACTCGATCTTTTCAAAGGAGGGGAACTTCTAAAGCCTTGCCTGGAAATATTACTGTTTGGGCCACCTGGAACTGGCAAGACACTACTCGCCTTACCCTATTGGTCAAGGAAGCTTTTCTGATGGTATGCCTTTAGGAATCTCTGGTACTTTCAACTTTATGATTGTATTCCAGGCAGAGCACAAGATCCTTATGCATCCATTCCGCATGTTAGGTGTAGCTGGTGTATTTGGCGGTTCCCTATTCAGTGCTATGCATAGTTTCTTGGTAACCTCTAGTTTGATCAGGGACTGAAAATGAATCTGCTAATGAGGGTTATAAATTTGGTAAGAGAAAGAGACTTATAATATTGTGGCTGCTCATGGTTATTTTGGCCGATTAATCTTCCAGTATGCTAGTTTCAACAACTCTCGTCATTTACACTTCCTCTTGGCTGCTTGGGCTGTAGTAGGAATCTTGTCGAAGTCCTTGGGATGGCATCTTGTCGAAGTCAGGCGAGCGAATTCTTGTTCTTGCTGCGACAAATAGACCGTTTGACCTTGATGAAGCCATCATTCGGAGATTTGAACGCAGGTCTGTTCAAATGCAGCATTTAAGGACAGAGAGTAGATACAGTGTGGTTGTTGCGTGATGAGATGCTAATTATTTCTCCTATCTGTCACCCTAAACAGAATCATGGTTTTTTTTTTTTTTGGAGATGAAAACAGAATCATGGTTGGCCTCCCGACTCAAGAGAGCAGAGAGCTGATTTTAAGGACAGTTTTGTCGAAGGAGAAGGTCGATAAAGACATCGAGTACAAGGAGCTCGCGACAATGACAGAAGGTTACAGTGGCAGTGATCTTAAGGTTTGTACATTGTTTTTAACCCAAGTTAGTAGGTAGTATCTGACTGAATTACTGAAAGTTTTTAATTTCCTTTTGCACCCAGAATCTTTGCGTGACAGCTGCTTACCGACCAGTTAGGGAGCTACTGAAGAAAGAACGGTTGAAAGAGATGGTAAGGTTACTCGTCAAGTATTTCTGCATTTACTAAAGTGTGATGACTTTGAATTGCTGCCAAGCCAACTATGAACTATGATGAACAAACAACTCCTGCTGAACATCCCATAATGCTTGTCCAACGGTTCATTCTTTGATGCTTCAGGAAAGAAGGAAAACGGAGAAGAAACAGAAAACCGCCGCGGCAGCAGAGGATTCAGACAAGGCAGAGAGCAAGAAGGTGAGTTCAGATAACAAAGAAAACAATTCAGAGAAGGTGGATTCATCAGATAGCAAAGAGGGCAGTTCAGAAAGCAAAGAGGATAGTTCAGAAACCAAGGCTGAAGGTGACAAGGAGGCGTTCGTCGACCTGAGGCCGCTGACGATGGAAGACCTGAGGCAGGCCAAGAATCAGGTGAGTTGCTTGCTGCCCTGGCCTGCATTGCATGTTTGTGTTGGTAGAACTGCATAAACAGATCACTGAACCGTCGTCTGACGATTGCAGGTTGCCACAAGCTTCGCTGCTGAGGGTGCCGTCATGAACGAGCTGAAGCAGTGGAACGACCTCTACGGCAAAGGAGGGTCGAGGAAGAAGCAGCAGCTGACCTACTTCTTGTAGAACAGCTGGTGAACGTTTTGGGCATGTCGTTACACCTTGGCATAGAAGTTATGGAGCAGAGCATGAGCTCGTTGGTGGGGAAGGAGATCAGAACCTTGGAATGGAATTCCTAGAGATGGTGGTATTGGGTCGTGTACAATTCTTTTATACAAACAAGTATGGTAGTTATTCACTATATATTGTAGTCGGTTTGTTAGTCTGTGTGTATATCTGGATTGATTTCTTGCATGAGCCGTTTATGCTGTTTGTAATTTGAAGGACCACTACAAATATATGTCAGCAATATTTCTAGAAATATATATCGGCTATTCTTCAAAAAAAAAATGTCAGCGTTAATTAGGCTTCTTTGTACAGGAAATCGAGCTGTGCCAATCTGTTTGCCTTTAATTGTTCGGTCAGTGAAAGGGTCATGTTCATGCTGAGTCGGTTAAATCAGTTTATTTCAATGGAAAAAAAGGCCTGATCTTGTTTATTGTGAGTGTTCTTCAGATGCCAACGATGCAACAGTTGTCCTTCGTTGGATCTATCTAGATGTACGCATAATGCACCATGAACTGAATTGTTGAACCGAACAGGTCAAAGATTCATATGTTTTTTTTTCCATTGGCAAGTCAGAACGCCAACAAAAAAATTGAGTATTGAATGAAACAGATAATAATGTTATTGAGACTACTAGACCAGTTTCAAGGAGCCTCCCCCACAGATAATCTGAAGAGCAGAAGATTTACTCTCCGAGCTAACTCAACACCTCCATAGCCATCGTAATCGGGCAAAAGGGCTCCTTTACCCGAACACAAACTCAAACATAAATCATGCAACACATGAGTTTCACGCAAGATGACTGATGAACATATGGTGTGGTCGTTGAATGATGAGATGCTATTTATTTGCTCCTATCTCTCACCCTAAACAGAATCATGGTTGGCCTCCCAACTCTAAGAGAGCAGAGAGCTAATTTTGAGAACACTCTTGCCGAAGGAGAAAGCCGATAAAAGACGTTGAAAACAAGGAGTTTGCCATCATGGTACAGCGGCAGTGATCTTAAGGCTATTGCGTTGTTTTAAACAGGAGTTAATAGAGCTACTGTGAATCTGGCTGAATCATTGAATGATGTAAAATACCTTTTCACCTAGAATTCTCTGAGTGACAGTTGCTAACCGGCCGCTTGTAGATGTCTTTCCTCTTACGCTGTTTAGCATTTTACTGAAGTGTGATGACTTTGAATTGCTACTAAGACAATCATGAACAAACACCTATGTACTATTTTGATGCCTGGGAAAGAAGGGAGAAGGAGCCGAAACAGAGAACCATCACGGCAGTTGATTCAGACAAGACAGAGAGCAAGAAGGTGAGTTCAGATACCGAAGGGCGAGCTTTGAGAGGGCAAAGTCATGAACCAAAGCTTAGCAGTGGAACGAAGAAGCAGCAGCAGCTCATGTGGAGCAGAGCATGGCCTTTGAGACGGTGGCATTGGATTATTTACAATCCTGGGAACAAGTATTGTAGATGCCCATTGTATATTGTAGTTATTCATGGTTTGTTAGTCCATAATCATTTGCTCAGCCCATCAACTAAGTGCAACTACTTCATTCTTGGTAAAAAACAGATGTCAAGTTACTAAAACTACTCATAGCAGAAGCTACAATCATATGGTATGGAGTGCTGGTTAAACATGTGCAGGTGTACAGAAGAAAACAAACATTAGATTTTGCATTCCTCAAAGAAAATCTCAGGAATATCTTGTTTTAGCATCACCTCAGCCCATCATAAAACAGAACCTAAAAACTGGAATTAATTTACAAACTGATGACACCTATTATGCATGAAGATCCTTTTAATACATAAGGACAATAACTATCAAGGCAGAGAACGCGTCATGCCTGGCCAACTAAGAGGGTTATCTGGCGATGACGAGCCGATTAATATATACCCATCCGGAGGGAGTACTGTTTCCTCGGTTCAGGGTCTCATTTTCAGCACAATGCCATAAGAAATTGGATTTCTAACAGCATCCAAGACGGGTCCAATAGAAATAATAACTTAATAACAGTAGTAGAACAGTTCAACCAACTAGATACTAGTTCCCACTGCAACTCTGAACCAGAATTATAACAGAAATGTAATTGCCAAAAGTAGCAAAAAAAATGCACAAAGAGGACAAAGGAAGCAGAAATTAATGGATCAGATTTCTGGCTTGGAATCCCGGTGGGATTACAGTTGCGCACAGTATAATCATAGTCGATCATTTGGGGTAAGGATCCTCACTTCCATTCAGTTTCTCATTAGTTAAAACAAAACGAAATTGGAAAAAAACAGGGTGGCAAAGATAACAAAGATGGATCAGATTTCTGGCTTGGAATCCCGGTGAGATTACAGTAGCGCAAAGTATAAACATGGTCGATCATTTGGGGAAAGGATCCTCACTTCCATACAATTTACAAATCCGAACAGAAAGATAAAGGTAAAATACAAACAGAGAAAACAAAGGTAAAAAACCAACAGAGAAAATAGGGGCAGAGATTGTTGGGCGAGATGGATCAGATTTCAGGCTTGGAATCCTCTGATAAAGGATTACATTTGCGCACAGTATAATCATAGTCGATAAGCTGGGGAAAGGATCCTCACTTCCATCTAAATCGAGAACGCAATCTCAGAACAGAAACTAAAAGAAATGAAACATCACCAGAATTGATTTTTTACTGAACAAAACATCAAGAAATCAAAATTATGTCTCGTCCACCAAAAGAATGCAGGAACAAACAATAAAATAACAAATAACAAATAAAATCGCAAGAAAAGAAATATGCACATTGTCTAATGCTACAAAATGTGCCAGAAGACAGGCAACAGGGCGCAGTTTGATAAGTTTAATGCAGGCCCGTGTTTCCATTCATCAATGCTTTCCTCTACAGGATGACCAAACTGTTAACAACAGGCCATTCTTCCAGTTGTGAAGCAGAGCCTCCCCCTCAGCTCATCTGAAGAGCAGAGGATTTACTCATTCAGTTGTTAGATAGGTAAGAATTGTAGTTATTCATGATTTGTAATGAACAATTATAAATATATGAAAATAAATAAATAAATAAATAGTGTGCCACTATGATGCGTTTGCTCTCAATTGTTCAGTCAGTTAAAGATCGTGCTCCAGATCATGAGGTTGGTTTTTCAGTCAAAACGTCTAATCATGTTCAGTCAAATGTCCTGTTTATAAGGCCTTGTGTGATTCATAGAATTTTTACATGATTTTTATAGTTGCAAGCTCTTGGAAAGATGTGTGAAAAATTCCTATCCTTCTATCAAACAAACACTTGGATCAATTCGTTTGTTTTGCTTCCATAGGATTCAAATGGGCAAGGTATGGCAATCCGCCATCTTTCCTATTCCTATGAATAAAAATAGCCTTGAGTCAGCTAAAGATCATGTTCACTATTTTTCCAATACAAAATATCTGATCATATTCATGTGTTGTTAAGCTTCAGTTGCCAATGGTGTAACAATGTTGTGACCATGACCCGCTTCAAGTATTCAAATCCAAGATCCGAACTGCCAAAAGTTAAGAACGGGAAAGAGATCTGGATTCTGAAGAAGAATGAAAAGGAGAAAAATGGAAAAATAATAGACATAAAAACAGATCAATTTATCTTGGGGAAAATCAGAAACATCAGAGAGATTCCCATTATAGACATAGTCAGTCATTAACCTGAAATTCAGGGTTCTGATGTCCCTGTCTTGTTATCATCATTTGCTTCCGTTGATCCCCAAACAAGAAATTTACTGCCAGGAAAGCAAAGAGAGGAACTAGAGAAACCAAATCATATGTCTCCAAATCGCTTCCGCACCGAGCCATGAGATAGCACATCAGAAGAATGAAAGTATTTAGTTTGATCATCATCGGACAGCTTTAAGCACTAGATCCAGTACAAAACAAAGAAATCAATCTTGCTGCATGCTTAATGTTGTAGCTCTGTTGGCACCATGCAGTGATTTGTTTCGCATATTGATCTGATCAAACAATGATCAACCAAAAGAATATCAATTAAGCAACACAACACCTCCATTGCCAATGTAATCAGACAAAGAGGCTGCTGCATCATTGCTTGTTCAGTTATTTCAACTGAGGATGTTAGAAAGGGAGACAAGGATTATAGTGTATCATCACTGCAGCAGTCACAGTCTAGCTGTGTTTATTTTCCCAAAAACTAGAAGAGCCTTCATAGACTGTACCAAACTGTAATGAAGAAATCATAAGAAAAATGTGAGTGGGCTCAGATACAAAAGAGAAGTTCATATCACAACTGCCCACAAAGGGAAGTCTCATAATGAGCTGGGTAATAGTATCATCATTGCAAAAAAACCATGCCATGACTATTACAGAAACGAATTCAGTGGTCTCCCAAGATAGGTTTTCTCGACAAAGATACATCAGTTGTTTGTTCACTCAAAGATCAAGTACAGTGGACTCAGCTAAAATCATGTAAATTGCTTTTGTCAATCAGAACGCATAATATGTTCATCATCTGTTTTGGCAATGATGAACTGTGGTAGGCATAATGCTGTTGATAAACATAGGTGTTCTTCCACACCGAGATATGAGATAGCACATCAGTACTTTAGAAGAACGAAAGTATTTAGTTTGATCATCACTGAACATAGCTGACTGAGCTTTCTGCAATTTTAATCCTCCAAAGCACGGGTAATGCTGGCTTTCTTCCGCCAAATTAACGAGCTACAGAATCAGGAACTAAAGTCTTGAGAAATGAAAATATGTACTATGTTAGAAATGTGCCAGAAGACAGGTAACATGACGCAGTTTTGATAGAGCATCATGCTGTTTAATACTGGCTGGTGTTTCCATTCATCTATGCTTCCCTCTACGGGATGACCAAACTGTTATCAACTGGCCATCCTTCCAGTTGTGAAGCAACAAACACAAAAACATTTTTTCCATCGCAAACTAAGCAGAAAAGGCATGAAAAAAAGGCAAAATTTGCAGATGGCAAGAACAATATAATCAAGCATTTCCTCAGTTCAGGTCTCCAAATTGCTTCCGCACCGCGCCATGAGATAGCACATCAGAAGAACGAAAGTATTTAGTTTGATCATCATCAGACAGCTTTGATTGGTATTTTTTCAGACAAAGCTGACACTTAAAATTCCACAAGTTTGCTAAGCTTCAGTTGCAAATGATGTAAACAGATGTCGTCTTTGGATCAACCTTAGCTGTATTCTAATGTTAAAACTCTGTAGGCACCGTGGAGCTATATGTTTTGCGTACTGAACTGAACCACCATTGCCATTGCCATCTAGAAGCCTTTGGGTTATGATAATGTTCAATTTTCCTGTATAGCAGTCCACCATTTTTACTATCCTATGAATAAAAGTTCCATATTTATGAAAATGTTATTAAGCTTAAGTTGCCAATTGTGTAACTGATGTATGCATAATGTCGTTAATGAGGACGAACATGACCTGAGCATTGCCATCCAAGATCTGAATTGCGAAAGAAAGAGAACCATATTCCAAAGAAGAATGATTGAAAAGGAGAAAAACAGATCAATTCAACTGGGGAAATCGAAAACATCAGAGAGATTCCCATTATAGACGTAGTCTGTCATAACCCTGAAATTCAGGGTTCTGATGTCCCTGTCTTGCTATAATCATTTGTTTTCATGGATCACCAACCAAGAATTGAATTATCATTTCACAAACAAAAAAGTCAAAATCAAATCGGGTACAATAAACATGGTGATAATAATGTTCTTAAGACTACTAGACCAGCTTCAGGGAGGGAAGCAGGAGCCTCCCCCTCAGCTAATCTGAAGAGCAAAAGGTTTACTATCCGAGCAACGCAACACCTCCAATGCCACTGTAATGGTAAAGAGGCTGCCTGAATCGTCGCTCGTCACAGAACTATAATTTTTTACTAAGGACAATTAGTTGATGTTCTTAAGACTACTAGACAAGCTTCAAAGAGGAAAGCAGAGCCTCCCACTCAGCTAATCTGAAGAGCAGAAGATTTAATCTCCGAGCAACGCAACACCTCCATTGCCATTGTAATGGACAAAGGGGCTGCCTGAATCGTCGCTCGTTGGGTCTCTTTTATAAGACCGAAATTTAGGAGCAAATATTCATTGGACTATATATAAATTGAATGTCAGCAAACGTTTCCATCTCACAAAAAAAGAGTTTCAAGCAAGATAATTGAAGAACAATTTGCTTTGTAGTTTCCGAAGGCAAACTTGGTAGACACAGCACGGGAGGGCTGTCCATCCATAGGTCCCTCGGATGAAAACCAAAAGGTATGATAAAAGATGTATCCATGGCAACAGATGTGACAGAACCAGAAATATCACACATCCACAAAATCCACGGCGACTCGTCACTGTGCGAAGATTAAAATTTTGTTAGAGAGGCCTCAACGAGGGAGATTCAACACCTCTCTGCTGGGATCTTCGCCGAAAGAAAACGAAATTAACACGAAAAGAAAACTGAATCTGACTGAAGAATGGGCTATCTGGCTGGATGGATGCTCAGGTAACCCTAAACCTATGAACATCACGCCGCCGTCACTGAAGACGGCGGATCAATAGGAACTAGCTCTTCATGGCATCAATACCAGGAGCGAACAAGAAAAGAAGAGGCGAACGAAAAGAAGCTACCACGAATAGATCTTTGGATCGAGAGAAGAGAAAAAAGTAAATCATCAAAAACAAGAATGGGAGATCTGGCTGGGTGGACGCTCGGTGAATACGAACCAGTAGTAAAGGTGAGCATCACGCCGCCACCGTTGAAGACGGCGGATCAATAGAAACTAGCTCTTCATCGCATCAATGATACCAGGAACGAACAAGAAAATAAGAGGCGAAAGAAAAGAGAAGGCAAATGTCCATGAGCAATGGCTGAGGAAGGAGCACGGGCGGCGGCTGCGGGGTGGGGATTAGGGTTGGTTCACCTGATCGTATAAATAGAGGGGATGAGGAGGAGGGGTTCGTAGAAACAATGGGCCGGGGAGGAGTGTTCGGCCTGTTCAAGGGCCGGCCACACACGTAGCGAGCCCATCTACATGTCAGAAGTAGTAGCCTCAAAACAAACGAACCACACACACCCGGGAGAAAGAAAGGGCCAACGTTGGGCTATGCCTTAATTCTCAAAAAAAAAAAACGTTGGGCTATGCCAAGTGGCGCCCTCTGGTTGGCTGTGGTGGAAATGTTTTTCTGTTTTGCCTTTTCCTTTTTTTCTGTTTTTAGATGGAGGCGAGGGTTTTCTTTTCTGAGATGGAGGTGAGGACTCGCTTATTAGATGGAAATGAGTGCACAACCCGCCACGTGGCACTTGCTGGTTGTCTGAGTGAGGTTCGTTCTTTTTTAAGATGGAGGTCATGAGTTTTTTTTTCGAGATGGAGGTGAGGACCCACAAGTATGCAAATTCAACACTATGACAAATATCGGTCATAGGCTCAAATGATAAAAAATCTTACAATAGCATACTTCAAGTATGGACTTATGTTATCATAATTAAACAAAAACATATCGATATGCTTGCAACCATGACTTGTGATGTAAGGTCACTATATGCTTTCCTACCAAAAATCGACTCTTGTTGGTAAAAAATGGCAGAGTAGATACATTGGGCTTGAGGACATCATTTCTGCATTTTCTATTAAATCTAGTTTCACATCCGTGTACATAACGGGAGTAGAATGTAATGAACTCATCAAACAAATAGCACTCTGCAATTGACCCCTCGGGATGGCTCTTGGTACGAACAAACCCCTTTAGCTTCATATTATTCCTATATAGTATATACATAACATATATCAGATTATCTTGGAGACAAGGAAGAAACCATATGATACCAAGAAAATAGGTTTAAGGATGACCTTTCTATCGGGTACATGTTGTTGTATTTTATTGGCCCCCCTAGTCTCACTTGGGTTGGAAGATGAACCATAAGATCAAAAAATGATGGCAGAAATATGGCCTCAAGAGTGCACAACGTCTCAGCCTTTTCTCCTCTAGCTTCTCCATATCACTTATGGAGATGACATGAGAATATATTTTCTTGAAAAAACTGCTGACACGAACCAATGCAACGCAAACTTCCTTTGGCAATGTGTTCCGAACAGCTAGCAGAAGCAATTTCTGCAAAAGAATATGGTTGTCGTCGCCCTTCACCCCAATGTTCTTGCCGGCGAAGAAGCCCGTGGTGGCGCTAGGGTTGTCGCCGGTGGGGGAATAAGAAGGTGGCTAGAGGACGGGAGGCTGGAAGTGGATGAGCCCCCCCTCCCCGGGCATGCTTGGATTAAAAAAGGACGCCCGTCGTTGCTGACGCGTGGGCCCATGGTTGGTCGGCGCCATTAATTACGACCGCGTGGGGTGGTTGGCCGGCCGACATGTGGGGCCGTGGCAGACATCGAGGGGACGTATTTAGGGTTTGGGTCGGCGCGGACACGAAGCGGACGCATTTTGGGTTTTGGTCGGCGCGTTTGATACGTCCATTTTGCATCATGCTTTTATATGGATATTTATTGCATTATAGGCTGTTATTACACATTATGGTACAATACTTATGCTTTTTCTCTCTTATTTTATAAGGTATACACAAAGAGGGAGAATGCCGGCAGCTGGAATTCTGGACCGGAAAGGAGCAAATCTGAGAGACCTATTCTGCACAACTCCAAAAGTCCTGAAATTTTACGGAGAATTATTTTGGAATATATAAAAAATATTGGGCGAAGAAAATACCAGAGGGGACCCACCAGGTGGCCACAAGCCTGGGGGCGCGCCCTACCCCCTGGGCTCGCCCCTAGGGCTTGTGGGCCCCCTGGCAGGTCTCCGGTGCCCATCTTCTGCTATATGAAGGGTTTTGACCTGGAAAAAATCATAAAGGAAGCTTTCGGGACGAAGCGCCGTCGTCTCGAGGCCGAACCTGGGCATAAGCAATCTAGGGCTCCAGCGGAGCTGTTCTGCCGGGGAAACTTCCCTCCGGGAGGGGAAAATCGAAGACATCGTCATCACCAACGATCCTCTCATCGAGAGGGGGTCAATCTCCATCAACATCTTCACCAACACCATCTCCTCTCAAACCCTAGTTCATCTCTTGTATCCGATCTTTGTCTCAAAACCTCAGATTGGTACCTATGGGTTGCTATTGGTGTTGATTACTCCTTGTAGTTGATGCTAGTTGGTTTATTCGGTGGAAGATCATATGTTCAGATCCTTAATGATATTTATTACCCCCCTGATTATGAACATGAATATGCTTTGTGAGTAGTTACGTTTGTTCCTGAGGACATGGGAGAAGTCTTGTTATAAGTAATCATGTGAATTTGGTATTCGTTCGATATTTTGATGAGATGTATGTTGTCTTTCCTCTAGTGGTGTTATGTGAACGTCGACTACATGAACTTCACCATGATTTGGGCCTAGGGGAAGGCATTGGGAAGTAATAAGGGGCTGTTCGGATCGTCTCCACCAGCCAGCTTCAACGTCTCCGCGTGTGGAGACGACCCGAACGCTTTTGCTCCTGGAAGCCAGATCCGCGAAGACGCTCGCGACGCAGTGCGATTTGGTGAAGTAGCAGATTCCCAGCTCCCAGAAAAACAGAAGACGGAGATGAGAGAAATTACAGGTGCTTTGCCATTCCGAAGTGAATCCAGATCGAACCGGTACGCGCGACTGACTCCTCCCTCCCGATCGAGTGGCTGCTCTGCCCCCACCCCCACTCGCGCGTGATGGGCTGGGCCCATGACCAGGAGCTGGAGCGCCAGAGCTCAGCCGAACGCTCCTGGCTAGCGCTGGCTCCCAGGAGAAGCTGGCTGCGCTGGCTCCCAGGAGAAGCTGGCTAGCACGGGAGCCAGGAGAGCTTCCGAACAGGCCCTAAGTAGATGATGGGTTCCTAGAGTGACAGAAGCTTAAACCCTAGTTTATGCGTTGCTTCGTAAGGGGCTGATTTGGATCCACATGTTTCATGTTATGGTTAGATTTATCTTAATTCTTCTTTCGTAGTTGCGGATGCTTGCGAGAGGGGTTAATCATAAGTGAGAGGCTTGTCCAAGTAAGGACAGCACCCAAGCACCGATCCACCCACATATCAAATTATCAAAGTAACGAGCGCGAATCATATGAGCATGATGAAAACTAACTTGACAACAATTCCCATGTGTCCTCGAGAGCGCTTTGCTTTATATAAGAGTTCGTCCAGGCTTGTCCTTTGCTACAAAAAGGATTGGGCCACTTTTCTGCACCTTTGTTACACTTGTTACTTGTTACCCGTTACGAATTATCTTATCACAAAACTATCTGTTACCGATAATTTCAGTGCTTGCAGAGAATACCTTGCTGAAAACCGCTTGTCATTTCCTTCTACTCCTCGTTGGGTTCGACACTCTTACTTATCGAAAGGACTACGATAGATCCCCTATACTTGTGGGTCATCAAGACTCTTTTCTGGCGCCGTTGCCGGGGAGTGAAGCGCCCTTGGTAAGTGGAATTTGGTAAGGAAACATTTATATTATGTGCTGAAGTTTACTGTCACTTGTTACTATGGAGCATCATCCTTTGAGGGGTTTGTTCGGGGTATCTTCACCCCGACCGGAAGAGCAAAGAGTTGCCCCTCAACCAATTGAACCTATTGAAAATATTTATTATGAAATTCCTTCGGGTATGATAGAGAAACTGCTAGCTAATCCTTATGCAAGAGATGGAACACTACATCCTGATATGCATCTGATCTATGTGGATGAAGCTTGTGGATTATTTAAGCTTGCAGGTTTGCCCGAGGATGAAGTCAAGAAGAAGGTCTTCCCTTTATCTTTGAAGGAGAAGGCATTGACATGGTATAGGCTATGCGATGATATTGGGACTTGGAATTACAACCGATTGAAATTGGAATTTCATCAGAAGTTTTATCCTATGCATCTAGTTCATCGTGATCGAAATTATATATATAATTTTTGGCCTCGTGAAGGAGAAAGTATCGCTCAAGCTTGGGGGAGGCTTAAATCAATGTTATATTCTTTCCCCAATCATGAGCTCTCAAGAGAAATTATTATTCAGAACTTTTATGCTCGGCTTTCTCGTAATGATCAATCCATGCTCAATACTTCTTGTACTGGTTCTTTTATGAAGAAGACTATTGAATTCCAATGGGATTTATTGGAAAGAATTAAACGCAACTCTAAAGATTGGGAACTCGACGAAGGTAAGGAGTTAGGTATAAACCTTAAGTTTGATTGTGTTAAATCTTTTATGGATACCGATGCTTTTCATGAATTTAGCACTGAATATGGCCTTGACTCTGAGGTAGTAGCTTCTTTCTATGAATCATTTGCTACTCATGTTGATCTCCCTAAGGAGAAGTGGTTTAAATATCATCCTCCCATTGAAGTAAAAATAGTAGAACCTATTAAAGCTAAAGAGGAAACTATTACTTATGATGTTGATCCTATTGTTCCTACTGCTTATATTGAGAAACCATCTTTCCCTGTTAGGATAAAGGAACATGCTAAAGCTTCAGCTATGGTTCGTAAGAGTTATACTAGAACACCTACACCCCCTGAACAAATTAAAGTTGAATCTAGTATTGCTATGGTTAAAGATCTCTTGGTCGATAATATTGATGGGCATGTTATTTATTTCTGTAATGAAGCTGCTAGAATTGCTAGACCCGATAATAAAGATAAACATAGAACTGTTGTTGGCATGCCTGTTGTTTCTGTTAAAATAGGAGATCATTGTTATCCTGGCTTATGTGATTTGGGTGCTAGTGTGAGTGCAATTCCCTTTACTTTATAATTTATATCAAGAAATTATGAATGATATTGCACCTGCTGAAATAGAAGATATTGATGTCACTATTAAGCTTGCCAATAGAGATACTATATCACCAATTGGGATTGTTAGAGATGTTGAAGTCTTGTGTGGGAAAATAAAATACCCTACTGATTTTCTAGTTCTTGGTTCCCCACAAAATGATTTTTGTCCCATTATATTTGGTAGACCTTTCTTGAACACTTTTAATGCCAAAATAGACTGTGAGAAAGAAACTGTTAGTGTAAGTTTTGGGGATGTGTTTCATGAGTTTAATTTATCCAAATTTCGTAGACAACCCCATGATAAGGAATTTCCTAATAAAGATGAAATTATTGGTCTTGCTTCTATTGTTGTGCCTCCTACTAATCCTTTAGAACAATATTTGCTAGACCATGAAAATGATATGTTCATGAATGAAAGAAATGAATTAGATGAGATTTTCTTTAAACAGATGCCTGTTTTGAAACACAATTTGCCTGTTGAAACTCTTGGAGATCCTCTACCACCCAAGAGTGATCATGTGTTCGATCTTAAACAATTACCTGATACTTTGAAATATGCTTATCTTGATGAGAAAAAGATATATCCTGTTATTATTAGTGCTAACCTTTCAGAGCATGAAGAAAAGAAATTATTGAAAACTCTGAAGAAGTATCGTGCAGCTATAGGATATACTCTGGATGATCTTAAGGGCATTTGTCCCACTCTATGTCAGCACAAAATTAATATGGAACCTGACGCTAAACCTGTTGTTGATCACCAGCGACGGTTGAATCCTAAGATGAAAGAAGTGGTAAGAAATGAAATACTAAAGCTTCTGGAAGCAGGTATAATTTATCCTGTTGCTGATAGTAGATGGGTAAGTCCCGTTCATTGTGTCCCTAAGAAGGGAGGTATTACCGTTGTTCCTAATGATAAAAATGAATTGATTCCGCAAAGAATTGTCACAGGTTATAGAATGGTTATTGATTTTAGAAAGTTGAACAAAACTACTAGGAAAGATCATTATCCTCTACCTTTTATTGATTAAATGCTAGAAAGATAATCCAAACATACACACTTTTGCTTTCTAGATGGTTATTCTGGTTTTTCCCAAATACCCATGTCACAAGAGGATCAAGAAAAAACTACTTTTACATGCCCTTTTGGTACCTTTGCTTATAGATGTATGCCTTTTGGTTTATGTAATGCACCTGCTACTTTTCAAAGATGTATGACTGCTATATTCTCTGACTTTTGTGAAAAGATTGTTGAGGTTTTCATGGATGATTTCTCCATTTACGGAACTTCTTTTGATGATTGCTTAAGCAACCTTGATCGAGTTTTGCAGAGATGTGAAGAAACTAATCTTGTCTTGAATTGGGAGAAGTGCCACTTTATGGTTAATGAAGGTATTGTCTTGGGGCTCTGAAAGAGGTATTGAAGTTGATAAAGCTAAAGTTGATGCTATTGAAAAAATGCCGCGTCCTAAAGATATCAAAGGTATAAGAAGTTTCCTTGGTCATGATGGTTTCTATAGGAGGTTTATTAAAGACTTCCCTAAAATTTCTAGGCCTCTCACAAATCTCTTGCAAAAAGATGTTCTATTTGTTTTTGATGATGATTGTGTAGAAGCATTTGAAATACTTAAGAAAGCCTTGATTTCTGCACCTATTGTTCAACCACCTGATTGGAACCTACCCTTTGAAATTATGTGTGATGCTAGTGATTATGCTGTTGGTGCTGTTCTAGGACAAAGAGTTGATAAGAAGTTAAATGTTATTCATTATGCTAGTAAAACTCTAGACAGTGCTCAAAGAAATTATGCTACTACTGAAAAAGAATTTTTAGCGGTTGTATTTGCTTGTGATAAGTTCAGATCTTATATTGTTGATTCCAAAGTAACTGTTCACACTGATCATGCTGCTATTAAATATCTTATGGAAAAGAAGGATGCTAAACCTTGACTTATTAGATGGGTTCTCTTGCTGCAAGAATTTGATTTGCATATTATTGATAGAAAGGGAGCTGAGAACCCTGTAGCAGACAACTTGTCTAGGTTAGAAAATGTTCTTGATGACCCACTACCTATTGATGATAGCTTTTCTGATGAACAATTAGCTGTCATAAATGCTTCTCGTAGTACTCCATGGTATGCTGATTATGCCAATTATATTGTTGCTAAATTTATACCAGCTAGTTTCACATACCAACAAAAGAAAAAGGTTTTCTATAATTTAAGACATTACTTCTGGGATGACCCACACCTTTATAAAGAAGGAGTGGATGGTGTTATTAGACGTTGTGTACCTGAGCATGAACAAGAACAGATCCTACACAAGTGTCACTTCGAGGCCTACGAAGGACACCATGCTGGAGATAGAACTGCACACAGGGTATTACAATCTGGTTTTTATTGGCCTACTCTTTTCAAGGATGCTCGTAAGTTTGTCTTATCTTATGATGAATGTCAAAGAATTGGTAATATTAGTAGACGTCAGGAAATGCCTATGAATTATTCACTTGTTATTGAACCATTTGATGTTTGGGGATTTGATTATATGGGACCTTTCCCTTCCTCTAATGGGTATACACATATTTTGGTTGCTGTTGATTATGTTACTAAGTGGGTAGAAGCTATTCCAACTAGTAGTGATGATCATAACACCTCCATTAAGATGCTTAAAGAAGTTATTTTTCTGAGGTTTGGAGTCCCTAGATATTTAATGACTGATGGTGGTTCACACTTTATTCATGGTGCATTCCGTAAATTGCTTGCTAAATATGATGTTAACCATAGAATTGCACCTCCATATCATCCTCAGTCTAGTGGTCAAGTAGAATTGAGCAATCGAGAAATAAAATTGATATTGCAAAAGACTGTTAATAGATCCAGAAAGAATTGGTCTAAGAAACTTGATGATGCATTATGGGCTTATAGAACCCCTTATAAGAACCCTATGGGTATGTCTCCATATAAAATGGTTTATGGAAAAGCATGTCACTTACCCCTTGAACTAGAACATAAAGCTTATTGGGCAATTAAAGAGCTCAACTATGATTTCAAACTTGCCGGTGAGAAGAGGTTATTTGACATTAGCTCACTTGATGAATGGAGAACCCAGGCCTATGAGAATGCTAAATTGTTTAAAGAGAAAGTTAAAAGATGGCATGATAAAAGAATACAAAAGCGTGAATTCAATGTAGGTGACCATGTCTTGCTATACAATTCTCGTCTAAGATTTTTTGCAGGAAAGCTTCTCTCTAAATGGGAAGGGCCTTACATTATCGAGGAAGTTTATCGTTCCGGTGCCATCAAAATCAACAACGCAGAAGGCAATAACCCGAAGGTGGTAAACGGGCAAAGAATCAAACATTATATCTCAGGTACTCCCATAAATGTTGAAACCAATATTATTATTAATATCATAACACCGGAGGAGTACATAAGGGATGTCTATCAGAATGCTCCAGACCCAGAAAAGGAATAGGTATGTGATACGGTAAGTAAACCGACTCCAAAACTTTTCCAATGGCAATTTTACTCCGTTTTGGAATATTTAAAAAATTAGGAAAATAAAAAGTAGTCAGAGAAGTGCACGAGGAGGCGACAAGACCTGGGGGCGCGCCCTACCCCCCTGGGCGCGCCTACCAGGCTTGTGGCCACCTCGTGTGCCCTCCGGACTCCGTTTTCTTGTAGTACACTCCTTTTGGTCGGTAAAAATTCATTATATAATCTCCCAAAGGTTTTGACCACCGTACCACGGCAAAATCCTTTGTTCTTGTTTCGTGTTGTTTTCCTGGCAGATCTGAAAATATGTCGTCTCAAGATTCGGAGGGAGAGAGCTATGTCGCTGATTTTATCGCTAACCCAAAGGCCTATGGGGAGGTGGAGCATTACGGCTGGACCACGGAGGAGGAGGAAGACTCCGACATGGAGAGAACAAGGGACGATAGTTCTGACAAAGATGAAGATCCACTACCTCAACCTGGTGATATGCATGTGGAATTCAAGAAGTCAAGCCTTCCTAAGGTCCAATCTATCCCACCACATTTTTTGCAGGACAGCAAGGCGGCATTATGCAAAAAGATAATGAGACTCGAGCTCGAGAATGAGGATCTAAGGGAGGAAAATTTTAGCCTCAGACGCAAGCTGGAGAAGAAGAATGCAACAACTCCATCATCACCACCTCCGAAGAAAGAGACTTGAGTACATGGGTATGGGCACTCCCCTTGGCCTGTGCCAAGCTTAGGGGAGGTGTCCCGGTATCGTATCACCATCACATCTTTACCTTTATCATTTTTCTTAGTTCGATCCTTTTGGTTATATCTCGGTTTAGTAGAATAAAGTTTTAGTATGATCTAGCTTTGAGTTTTGCTTTGTGTTCCCTCTATGTAATCGAGTCCAATAGTTATATAATAAAGATTAGTTTTGAGTTGAGGGCTTTGCTTTCTTGCTATGATCATGAGAAAAAGAAATAAAGAATAAAAGAAATAAAAAGATTATATAATGATCTTATGGGAAGTGACGACTTCACATATAAGAAGTATGTCGCATGAAATTTGTTGGGAGTTGACAAACATAGTTTTGGTCATTGTTGCAATTAATAGGAAGTAATAGAGAAAGAGAGGTCTCACATATAAATATACTATCTTGGACATCTTTTGTGATTGTGAGCACTCATTAAAATATTATATGCTAAAAGGTTGATGTTGGACAAGGAAGACAACATAATGGGTTACGTTTCTTTATATCCGAATAGAAGTTATATTGTCATGGATCCTCCAACATGTTGAGCTTGCTTCTCATCCTATGCCAGCCAAATCTTTTGCACCAAGTAGAGATACTACTTGTGCCTCCAAAATCCCTCAACCCAGTTTTGCCATGAGAGTCCACCATACCTACCTATGGATTGAGTAAGATCCTTCAAGTAAGTTGTCATCAGTGCAAGCAATAAAAATTTCTCTCTAAGTATGTATGATCTTTTAGTGTGAGAAAAATAAGCTTTATACGAACTTGTGATATAGAAGAAATAAAAGCGACAGACTGCATAATAAAGTTCTTTATCACAAGCGGCAATATAAAGTGACATTCTTTCGCATTAAGATTTTGTACATCCAACCATAAAATCGCATGACAACCTCTGCTTCCCTCTGCGAAGGACCTATCTTTTATTTACCTTCTACCTTAATGCAAGAGTCATGGTGATCATCACCTATTCTTTTTACACTTTTTCTTTTTGGCAAGCACTATATGTTGGGGAAGATCTAGATATATATATACACTCGGATGTAGGTACTCATAAACTATTATTGTTGATGTTACCCTTGAGGTAAAAGGTTGGGAGGCGAAGTTATAAGCCCCTATCTTTCTCTGTGTCCGATTGAAACTTTGATCTCATAAGTATCGCATGAGTGTTAGCAATTATGAAAGACTAAATGATAGTTGAGTATGTGAAACTTGCTAAACAAAAGCTCTTACATTGACTCTTTCCGATGTTATGATAAATTGCAATTGTTTCAATGACCAAGATCATAGTTTGTTGGTTTTCAATAAAGTTCTTGTTTCATACTTTACCTTGTGAACGAATTGTTACTTTAGCATAAGAAATTATATGACAAAATATGTTGTTGTTCTAAAGATGATCATGATGCCTTCATGTCCGTATTTTATTTTATCGACACCTCTATCTCTAAACATGTGGACATGATTATCGATTTCGGCTTCCGCTTGAGGACAAGCGAGGTCTAAGCTTGGGGGAGTTGATACGTCCATTTTGCATCATGCTTTTATATGGATATTTATTGCATTAGGGCTGTTATTACACATTATGGTACAATACTTATGCCTTTTCTCTCTTATTTTATAAGGTATACACAAAGAGGGAGAATGCCGGCAGCTGGAATTCTGGACCGGAAAGGAGCAAATCTGAGAGACCTATTCTGCACAACTCCAAAAGTCCTGAAAATTTACGGAGAATTTGAAGGAAATATGCCCTAGAGGCAATAATAAAGTTGTTATTTTATATTTCCTTATTCATGATAAAGGTTTATTATTCATGTTAGAATTGTATTGACCGGAAACTTAAATACATGTGTGAATACATAAACAAATACCGTGTCCCTAGTAAGCCTCTACTAGAATAGCTCGTTGATCAAAGATGGTTAAGGTTTCCTAACCATAGACATGCGTTGTCATTTGATAACGGGATCACATCATTAGGAGAATGATGTGATGGACAAGACCCATCCGTTAGCTTAGCATAATGATCGTTCAGTTTATTGCTATTGCTTTCTTCATGTTAAATACATATTCCTTCGACTATGAGATTATGCAACTCCCGGATACCGGAGGAATACCTTGTGTGCTATCAAATGTCACAACGTAACTGGGTGATCATAAAGATGCTCTACAGGTATCTCCGAAGGTGTTTGTTGAGTTGGCATAGATCAAGATTAGGATTTGTCACTCCGAGTTTCGGAGAGGTATCTCTGGGCCCTCTCGGTAATACACACCATAAGCTTGCAAGAAAATGACTAAGGAGTTAGTCACGAGGTGATGTATTACAAAACGAGTAAAGAGACTTGCCGGTAACGAGATTGAACTAGGTATAGACATACCGACGACCGAATCTCGGGCAAGTAACATACCGATGGACAAAGGGAATTACGTATGTTGTCATAATGGTTCGACCGATAAAGATCTTCATAGAATATGTAGGAGCCAATATGGGCATCCAGGTTCCGCTATTGGTTATTGACCGGAGAGGTGTCTCGGTCATGTCTACATAGTTCTCGAACCCGTAGGGTCCGCATGCTTAACGTTCGTTGACGATATAATGTTATATGAGTTATGTGATTTGGTAACCGAATGTTGTTCGGAGTCCCGGATGAGATCACGGACATGACGAGGAGTCTCGAAATGGCCGAGAAGTACAGATTGATATATAGGACGATGGTATTCGGACACCGGAAGAGTTTCGGAGTGCGCCGGGTAATCATCAGATCACCGGAAGGGGTTCCGGACACCCCCAGTAAGTGTACGGGCCTAATGGGCCAAAGGGGGGGGGGGCAGACCAGCCCCTGGTGCGCCCCTTCTTTGGACAGCAGGCCCTAAGGGAAGGAAAGGGGGAGGGCTAGCCTCTTCTGCCTTTCCCTCTCATGGGAGAAAGGAAAGGGGGGGCGCCACCCTCCCCTGCCTTTCCCCGCGCTCCAAATAAGGAAAAGGGGGGGCGCGGCTTGGGAGGGACTCCAAGTAGGATTCCTCCTACTTGGGCGACCCTTTGGCTGCTCCTCCCTCCCTCCCACCTATATATATGTGGGGAGGGGGTGCCACACAAGGACACAACATTGTCTTAGCCGTGTGCGGCGCCCTCGTCCACCGTTTACTCCCTCGGTCATATTTTCGTAGTGCTTAGGCGAAGCCCTGCGGAGATCACTTCACCATCACCGTCACCACGCTGTCGTGCTGTCGGAACTCATCCACTATCTCGCCGTCTTGCTGGATCAAGAAGGCGCGGACGTCACCGAGCTAAACGTGTGCAGAACGCGGAGGTGCCGTACGTTCGGTACTCGATCGGTTGGATCGCGAAGAAAGTTTGACTACATCAACCGTGTTGTGAAATGCTTCCGCTTACGGTCTACGAGGGTACGTAGACACACTCTCCCCTCTCGTTGCTATGCATCTCCTTGATAGATCTTGCGTGTGCGTAGAAATTTTTTTGTTTTCCATGCAACGTTTCCCAACAGTGGTACCATGAGCCAGGTCTATGCGTAGATGATATGCACAAGTAGAACACAAAGAAATTGTGGGCGGTGATGTTCATACTGCTTACCACCAACGTCTTATTTTGATTCGGCGGCATTGTGGGATGAAGCGGCCCGGACCAACCTTACATGTCCACGTACATGAGACCGGTTCCACCGACTGACATGCAACTAGTTTTGCATAAAGGTGGCTGGCGGGTGTCTGTTTCTCCTACTTTAGTTGAATCGAATTTGACTGCGGCCGGTCCTTGAAGAAGGTTAAAACAGCAAACTTGATAATTCACCGTTGTGATTTTTGCCGTAGGTAAGAACGGTTCTTGCTAGAAACCCGTAGCAGCCACGTAAAACTTGCAACAACAAAGTAGAGGGCGTCTAACTTGTTTTTGCTGGGTATGTTGTGATGTGATATGGTCAAGACATGATGTGATATACGTTATTGTATGAGATGATCATGTTTTCTAAGTTATCAGCAACCGGCAGGAACCTTATGGTTGTCTCTTTATTGTATGAAATGCAAACGCCATGTAATTGCTTTACTTTATCGCTATGCGTTAGCAGTAGTTGTAGAAGCAATAGTTGGCAAGACGACCACGACGCAACGATGGAGATCAAGGTGTCGAGCCGGTGACGATGGAGATCATGACGATGCTTTGGAGATGGAGATCAAAAGCATGAGATGATGATGGCCATTTCATGTCACATATTTTGATTGCATGTGATGTTTATCTTTTATGCATCTTATTTTGCTTAGAACGACGGTAGCATTATAAGATGATCCCTTCACTAAATTTCAAGATATAAGTGTTCTCCCTGAGTATGCACCGTTGCAAAATTTCATCGTTTCGAGACACCACGTGATGATCGGGTGTGATAGACTCTACGTTCACATACAATGGGTGTAAGACAGTTTTGCACATGCAGAATACTTGGGTTAAACTTGACGAGCCTAGCATATACAGACATGGTCTTGGAACACTGGAGACCGAAAGGTCGAACATGAGTCATATAGTAGATATGATCAACATAGAGATGTTCACCATTGATGACTACCCCATCTCACGTGATGATCGGACATGGGTTAGTTGATTTGGATCATGTATCACTTAGATAACTTGAGGGATGTTAATTTAAGTGGGAGTTCATTAGTAATTTGATTAATTAAACTTAATTTATCATGAACTTAGTCTTAATAGTTTTTGTATATCTATGTTGTAGATCAATAGCTCACAATATAGCTCCCCTATTTTTGATATGTTCCTAGAGAAAACTAAGTTGAAAGATGATAGTAGCAATGATGCGGACTGGGTCCGTGATCTGAGGTTTATCCTCATTGCTGCACAGAAAAATTATGTCCTTGATGCACTGCTAGGTGACAGACCTATTGCAGGAGCAGATGCAGATGTTATGAACGTTTGGTAAGCTCGATATGATGACTACTTAATAGTTTAGTGCGCCATGTTTTACGGCTTAGAACCGGGACTTCAAAAATGTTTTGAATGCCACGGAGCATATGAGATGTTCCAAGAGCTGAAATTGATATTTCAGACTCATGCCCATGTCGAGAGGTATGAGACCTCTGACAAATACTTTGCCTACAAGATGGAGGAGAATAGCTCAGCCAGTGAGCATGTGCTCAGAATGTCTGGGTACCACAATCACTTGAATCAAGTGGGAGTTAATCTTCCAGATAAGATAGTGATTGACAAGAGTTCTCTAGTCACTATCACCAAGCTACTAGAACTTTTTGATGAACTATAATGTGCAAGGGATGACGAAAATGATTCCAAGCTCTTCGCGATGCTGAAATCGACGAAGGTAGAAATCAAGAAAGAGCATCAAATGTTGATGGTTAACAAAACCACTAGTTTCAAGAAAAAGGGCAAGGGATAGAAAGGGAACTTCAAGAAGAACATCAAGCAAGTTGCCGCTCCCATGAAGAAGCCCAAAGCTAAACCCAAACCTGAAACTGAGTGCTTCTACTGCAAAGGAAATGGTCACTGGAAGTGGAACTGCCCCAAAAACTTGGCGGATAAGAAGGATGGCAAAGTGAACAAAGGTATATTTGATATACATGTTATTATGTGTACTTTTCTAGTGTTCATAGTAGCCCTGGGTATTTGATACCGGTTCAGTTGCTAAGATTAGTAACTCGAAACAGGAGTTGCAAAATGAACAGGGGCTAGTTAAGGGCGAGGTGACGATGTGTGTTGGAAGTGATTCCAAGGTTGATAAGATCACCATCGCACACTCCCTTTACCTTCGGGATTAGTGTTGAACCTAAATAAATGTTATTTGGTGTTTGCGTTGAGCATGAATATGATTGGATCATGTTTATTGCAATACGGTTATTCATTTAAGTCAAAGAATAATTGTTGTTCTGTTTACATGAATAAAACCTTCTCAATATAAATGGTTTATTGAATCTCGATCATAGTGATACACACATTCATAATATTGATGCCAAAAGATGCAAAGTTGATAATGATAGTGCAACATACTTGTAGCACTGCCGTTTAGGTCATATTGGTGTAAAGCGCATGAAGAAACTCCATGCAGATGGGCTTTTGGAATCACTTGATTATGAATCATTTTTGATACTTGCGAACCATGCCTCATGGGCAAGATGACTAAAACTCCGTTCTCCGGAACAATGGAGCGAGCTGATGACTTGTTGGATATAATACATATCGATGTATGCGGTCCGATGAGTGTTGAAGCACGCGGCGGGTATCGTTATTTTCTGACCTTCACAGATGATTTGAGTAGGTATGGGTATATCTACTTGATGAAACACAAGTCTGAAACATTTGAAAAATTCAAAGAATTTCAGAGTGAAGTGGAGAATTATCGTAACAAGAAAATAAAGTTTCTACGATCTGATCGTGGGGGCGAATATTTGAGTTACAAGTTTGGCCTTCATTTAAAACAATGTGGAATAGTTTCACAACTCACGCCACCTGGAACACCACAGCGTAATGGTGTGTCCGAACATCGTAACAGTACTTTATTAGATATGGTGCGATCTATGATGTCTCTTACCGATTTACCACTATCGTTTTGGGGTTATGCATTAGAGACAGCTGCATTCACATTAAATAGGGCACCATCTAAATCCGTTGAGACGACACCGTATGAACTGTGGTTTGGCAAGAAACCTAAGTTGTTGTTTCTTAAAAGTTTGGGGTTGCGACACTTATGTCAAAAGGCTTCAGCCTGATAAGCTCGAACCCAAATCGGAGAATTGCGTCTTCATAGGATACCCTAAGGAAACAATTGGGTACACCTTCTACCACAGATCCGAGGGCAAGATCTTTGTTGCTAAGAATGGATCCTTTCTAGAGAAGGAGTTTCTCTCAAAGGAAGTGAGTGGGAGGAAAGTAGAACTTGATGAGGTAATAGTACCTTCTCTTGAGTTGGAGAATAGCACATCACAGAAAACTGTTCCAATGATGCCTACACCAACTAGAGAGGAAGCAAATGATGATGATCATGAAACTTCAGATCAAGTTACTACTGAACCTCGTAGGTCGACCAGAGCACGATCCGCACCAGAGTGGTACGGTAATACTGTCCTGGTAGTCATGTTGTTGGACAACATCGAACCTACGAACTATGAAGAAGCTATGATGAGCCTAGATTTCGACAAATGGCTTGAGGCCATGAAATCTGAGATAGGATCCATGTATGAGAACAAAGTGTGGCCTTTGGTGGACTTGCCCGATGATCGGCAAGCCATAGAGAATAAATGGATCTTCAAGAAGAAGACTGACGCTGATGGTAATGTTACTGTCTATAAAGCTCGACTTGTCGCGAAAGGTTTTCGACAAGTTCAAGGAGTTGACTACGATGAGACTTTCTCACCCGTAGCGATGCTTAAGTCTGTCCGAATCATGTTAGCAATTGCCGCATTTTATAATTATGAAATATGGCAAATGGATGTCAAAACTGCATTCCTTAATGGATATCTTAAAGAAGAGTTGTATATGATGCAACCAGAAGGTTTTGTCGATCCTAAAGGTGCTAACAAAGTGTGCAAGCTCCAGCGATCCATCTATGGACTGGTGCAAGCATCTCGGAGTTGGAATATACACTTTGATGAGGTGATCAAAGCATATGGTTTTATGCAAACTTACGGTGAAGCCTGTATTTACAAGAAAGTGAGTGGAAGCTCTGTAGCATTTCTGATATTATATGTGGATGACATATTGTTGATTGGAAATGATATAGAATTTCTGGATAGCATAAAAGGATACTTGAATAAGAATTTTTCAATGAAAGACCTCGGTGAAGCTGCTTATATATTGGGCATCCAGATCTATAGGGATAGATCGAGACGCTTAATAGGACTTTCACAAAGCACATACCTTGACAAGATTTTGAAGAAGTTCAAAATGGATCAGTCAAAGAAAGGGTTCTTGCCTGTGTTACAAGGTGTGAAGTTGAGTAAAACTCAAAGCCCGACCACGGCAGAAGATAGAGAAAGAATGAAAGTCATTCCCTATGCCTCGGCCATAGGTTCTATAAAGTATGCCATGCTGTGTGCCAGACCTGTTGTGTGCCTTGCCAATAAGTTTGGCAAGAGGGTACAAAAGTGATCCAGGAGTGGACCACTGGACAACGGTCAAAATTATCCTTAGGAGCCTTAAAGAGGACTAAGGAAATGTTTCTCGGTTATGGAGGTAATAAAGAGTTCGTCGTAAAGGGTTACGTCGATGCAAGCTTTGACACCGATCCGGATGACTCTGAGTCTCAATCTGGATACGTATTGAAAGTGGGAGCAATTAGCTAGAGTAGTTCCATGCAGAGCATGGTAGACATAGAAATTTGCAAAATACATACGTATCTGAATGTGACAGACCCGTTGACTAAACTTCTCTCACAAGCAAAACATGATCACACCTTAGTACTCTTTGGGTGTTAATCACATGGCGATGTGAACTAGATTATTGACTCTAGTAAACTCTTTAGGTGTTGGTCACATGGCGATGTGAACTATGGGTGTTAATCACATGGTGATGTGAACTAGATTATTGACTCCAGTAAACTCTTTGGGTGTTAATCACATGGCGATGTGAACTAGATTATTGACTCTAGTGCAAGTGGGAGACTGAAGGAAATATGCCCTAGAGACAATAATAAAGTTGTTATTTTATATTTCTTTATTCATGATAAAGGTTTATTATTCATGCTAGAATTGTATTGATCGGAAACTTAAATACATGTGTGAATACATAAACAAATACCGTGTTCCTAGTAAGCCTCTACTAGACTAGCTCGTTGATCAAAGATGGTTAAGGTTTCCTAACCATAGACATGCGTTGTCATTTGATAATGGGATCACATCATTAGGAGAATGATGTGATGGACAAGACCCTTTCGTTAGCTTAGCATAATGATCGTTCAGTTTATTGCTATTGCTTTCTTCATGTCAAATACATATTCCTTTGACTATGAGATTATGCAACTCCCGGATACTGGAGGAATACCTTGTGTGCTATCAAATGTCACAATGTAATTGGGTGATCATAAATATGCTCTACAGGTATCTCCGAAGGTGTTTGTTGAGTTGGCATAGATCAAGATTAGGATTTGTCACTCCGAGTTTCGGAGAGGTATCTCTGGGCCCTCTCGGTAATACACATCATAAGCTTGCAAGCAAATGACTAAGGAGTTAGTCACGAGGTAATGTATTATGGAACGAGTAAAGAGACTTGCCGGTAACGAGATTGAACTAGGTATAGAGATACCGACGATCGAATCTCGGGCAAGTAACATACCGATGGACAAAGGGAATTACGTATGTTGTCATAACGGTTCGACCGATAAAGATCTCCGTAGAATATGTAGGAGCCAATATGGGCATCCAGGTTACGCTATTGGTTATTGACCGGAGAGGTGTCTCGGTCATGTCTACATAGTTCTCGAACCCGTAGGGTCTGCACGCTTAAAGTTCGTTGACAATATAGTGTTATATGAGTTATGTCATTTGGTAACCGAATGTTGTTCGGAGTCCCAGATGAGATCACGAACATGAAGAGGAGTCTCGAAATGGTCGAGAGGTAAAGATTGATATATAGGACGATGGTATTCGGACACCGAAAGAGTTTTGGAGTGCACCGGGTAATCATCGGGTCACCGGAAGGGGTTCCGGACACCCCCGGTAAGTGTATGGGCCTAATGTGCCAAAGGGGGGACAGACCAGCCCCTGATGCGCCCCTTCTTTGGATAGCAGGCCCTAAGGGAAGGAAAGGGGGAGGGCTAGCCCCTCCTGCCTTTCCCTCTCATGGGAGAAAGGAAAGCGGGGGCGCCACCCTCCCCTGCCTTTCCCCGCGCTCCAAATAAGGAAAGGGGGGGGCGCGGCTTGGGAGGGACTCCAAGTAGGATTCCTCCTACTTGGGCGCCTCATTTGGCTGCTCCTCCCTCCCTCCCACCTATATATATGTGGGGAGAGGGCGCCACACAAGGACACAACATTGTCTTAGCCGAGTGCGGCGCCCCCGTCCACCGTTTACTCCCCCGGTCATATTTTCGTAGTGCTTAGGCGAAGCCCTGCGGAGATCACTTCACCATCACCGTTACCATGCCGTCGTGCTGTCGGAACTCATCCACTACCTCGCCGTCTTGCTGGATCAAGAAGGCGCGAACGTCACCAAGCTGAACGTGTGCAGAACGCGGAGGTGCCGTACGTTCGGTACTCGATCGGTTGGATCGCGAAGAAAGTTCGACTACATCAACCGCGTTGTGAAACGCTTCCGCTTACGGTCTACGAGGGTACGTAGACACACTCTCCCCTCTCGTTGCTATGCATCTCCTTGATAGATCTTGCGTGTGCGTAGAATTTTTTTTGTTTTCCATGCAACGTTTCCCAACAAAATTATTTTGGAATATATAAAAAATATTGGGCGAAGAAAATACCAGAGGGGACCCACCAGGTGTCCACAAGCCTGGGGGCGCGCCCCTAGGGCTTGTGGGCCCCCTGGCAGGTCTCTGGTTCCCATCTTCTACTATATGGAGGGTTTTGACCTGGAAAAAATCGTAAAGAAGCTTTCGGGACGAAGCGCCGCCGTCTCGAGGCGGAACCTGGGCAGAAGCAATCTAGGGCTCCAGCGGAGCTGTTCTGCCGGGGAAACTTCCCTCCGGGAGGGGGAAATCAAAGCCATCGTCATCACCAACGATCCTCTCATCGAGAGGGAGTCAATCTCCACCAACATCTTCACCAGCACCATCTCCTCTCAAACCCTAGTTCATCTCTTGTATCCGATCTTTGTCTCAAAGCCTCAGATTTGTACCTGTGGGTTGCTAGTAGTGTTGATTACTCCTTGTAGTTGATGCTAGTTGGTTTATTCGGTGGAAGATCATATGTTTAGATCCTTAATGATATTTATTACCCCTCTGATTATGAACATGAATATGCTTTGTGAGTAGTTACGTTTGTTACTGAGGACATGGGAGAAGTCTTGTTATAAGTAATCATGTGAATTTGGTATTCGTTCGATATTTTGATGAGATGTATGTTGCCTTTCCTCTAGTGGTGTTATGTGAACGTCGACTACATGACACTTCACCATGATTTGGGCCTAGGGGAAGGCATTGGGAAGTAATAAGTAGATGATGGGTTGCTAGAGTGACAGACGCTTAAACCATAGTTTATGCGTTGCTTCGTAAGGGGCTGATTTGGATCCACATGTTTCATGCTATGGTTAGATTTATCTTAATTCTTCTTTCATAGTTGCGGATGCTTGCGAGATGGATTAATCATAAGTGGGAGGCTTGTCCTAGTAAGGACATCACCCAAGCACCGGTCCACCCACATATCAAATTATCAAAGTAACGAACGCGAATCATACGAGCATGATGAATACTAACTTGACAACAATTCCCATGTGTCCTCGGGAGATCTTTGCTTTATATAAGAGTTCGTCCAGGCTTGTCCTTTGCTACAAAAAGGATTGGGCCACTTTGCTGCACCTTTGTTACACTTGTTACTTGTTACCCGTTACGAATTATCTTATCACAAAACTATCTGTTACCGATAATTTCAGTGCTTGCAGAGAATACCTTGCTGAAAACCGCTTGTCATTTCCTTCTGCTCCTCATTGGGTTCGACACTCTTATTTATCAAAAAGACTACGATAGATCCCCTATACTTGTGGGTCATCAGCGTTGGACCGGCGTTTTTGTCCGCCGTGACCCAAACGGACATGGGCGGACGAAATGGGTCGCCCCGTTGAAGTTGCTCTTATGGTATTATGTCGCGTACACATTTTTTTTTGTGAAATGCACATGGAATTGTGTGTACCGGAAGACCGCTAGATCATTGGGAGGTTCATGCCGCCGACGCCAACTCATCCCTAAACTCCTCAGTGTTGTGCCACTGTAGGATGGAACCGATAGATCAGTGAATCATAAATGGATCAATGGGACAAGCCTGAAAAATTCAGATTCCCCACATTGAAATTTGTTCTTTCAGAGGGGAGCTCAGCTCATCATTAAGGATGCCCCTTCACTTTAAAGGTTGTTGCACGGTTTTTTTTTTCGCGTTTGCAAATAACTGTCGTATTTGCGCCTAAATTGGAGGCCTTGGGCGAAATTTGTAATACGCGTGATGAATCCAAGATCGTGTTTGGCTCAATAGTTATTCACGTATTGTATATTGTCATCTACTCTTTTTGTATCATAAGTTGCATTCATTCGAGCGTAGAAGTTTCATATCATCTACACTTTTTGTACTAATATTATGTTTTATGCTCAATGAAGAGATTATCCATAGATAGCCTATCAACGGTGGTGGATTCTCTCAATATCTTATGTATCATGATGAAATGTTTTGCTCCAGACAAGATTATTGGCTTGATGTGATGATGTCCATGCTTGGAGAATTTGTATATAACGATGATGAATCACGCACATTGAAAGCCCATATATAATGAACTAGAATTAACAGTTCAGTCGCTCTTTCGGCATACTCTTTTTAGACCTAACAACAGGTAAAAGAGGCCTAACAAATCTATGACATTGTAAGCATCAGGATTTTCTCAATTCTCCTGGAGTTGAAAGATACGTCCATGACAGATGCTTCATGTCCCAAGTTGGCTCTCCATAAAATCTCGTCAAATGCCATGCAACATTATTCCCGTCCATAACAAACCCATCAATGAACTTAGGAGAGGAGTAATTTAATACCACTTCATTTGCAAGGTTGTAAATGGTACAAGGCCTCCTGACCGGCCATCAGCCTAATTTATATGAATAAGATCGAAACCTAGCTTAACTCTTAACTCATTTTCCTAAGCAGTATCCAACTAATATTCAGACAAAAAACACATCCGCTTTCACAGGCCCTTGGGGACCAAGAGCTCGCAAGCTGCCACCATTGAGAGCATGCCCCGACAGTTCCAACTCATGATCCTAATTGCTTCTTCCCCAAACAAATAACCTCTAGGAAACAAAACAATCCACCAGCAAGAGGATTATCATATCACATCACCTCACAACTTCACCACCTCCAATCCATGATGGACTGAATTATCCCACGTAGCATCAAAAACTTTCACGCCATGCTCCTCCGAACAGACGAAGGAACAGAAAAATGAAATATGCTATTGATGGCGAGGAAAATTGCAAGAGCGAATGGCATACAAGACACGACACCTAAAGGACAACGCTCTGGGAAACCCTAGTCGCCTGGTATTCGCCTCGATTAAAGAAAGAAAGAAAAGCTTTGTATGTTTGTCTCACTACACCTTTCTTCTGAGCAAGCCAATTGGTTGAAAAATAGGCACTGGTGCTACAGGCACTAGTTAGGAGGTCTCGCCTCAAGGAAATTCGCATTAGGATGTCGGTTTGTACTGGTTTGGTCCTTTTTTGTTCTTTTTTTGGTTTTCTTTGTTTCTTAAATAGTTCTCTTAGGATTGATGCTTTACTTTGTTTTTAATCGCTTTTCTTCCTTTCTTTCATGTTTTCACTGTTTTTTTCTTTATTTTTTCTTTGTTTTTCTTTGTTTCTTTCTCGGTTTTCATTGTTTTTACTTTTCTTTCTTTGTTTTTCTTTGTTTCTTTTCTCGGTTTTCTTTGTTTCCTTCTCGGGTTTCACCGTTTCATTCTTTTCCATTAGTTTTCTTTGGTTTTTGTTTCCTTTTTGAATTTTCTTTGTTTTCCCTTGTTTATCGGTTGATTTTTATGGTTTTCTTCTTCAACACATGCCTACCTTTTTTTAGCACACAATATAGATTTTTAGTGTACATGTGAAACAATTATTTGATACACATTGAACATTTTTAAGTACATGATGTACATTTTTCATTTAATACATGCTTTGAACACTTTTTAAAATACATGGTCAACATTTTTTCAACGACACGTTGAACATTTTTAAGACAATAAGCATTTTTTAAACTACGTGAACATTGTTTTACATTGTATAAACATGTTTCAAACGTTTCCAGCACACAATAATATTAGTGTACAAGTTAAAGATTGTTTTATACAAGCTAAACATTTTTCAAATACAATCTGTACATTTTTAGTTTAATACATGTTTTGTACAATTTTTTGAATACAAGGTAAACTAATTTCAAATACAGGTTGAACATTTTTTTATGGTAATAATCATTTTTTAAATGTCACAAACTTTTTTTGAAATGCGAGAATATTTCTTGAAACCGTCACTCACTTTCTTTAATGGTAGAAAACATTTTCAAGAATACATCACTTATATTTCCCAAATACATGATGACCACTTTTTTGGTATACACGTTTTGACAATTTTTTAGAAAATGTGTTCAACACTTTTCGGAAACACGTTAAATATTTTTCAGAATGATATAAAATATGTTTCGAAAACTGCATGAACATATTTTAAATTCTATAACCATTTTAAAAATGTAAAAAATATACTCTTGAAACCCGTGGACATTTCTTAAATGACAGAAAAATAGTTGATTTAAATAAATGGTTGTAGATTTGAGAAAATTTTATGCATCTGAATAAAGTTTGCGAACTCAAAAAAAGCTCACAAATTTGAAAAAAACTTTGCGAGTTCAAAAAAGTTCAGAATTTGAAAAAGTTCGCGACCTCAAAAGAAGTTCACGAATTAAAAAAGGTCACAAATTAGAAAAAAGTTTGCGAATTTGATAAATTTTAAAATTTTGAATAAAGTTCAGAATTAAAAAAAATCCTGAATGCAAAAAAGTGAATGAATTTGAATAAAATTCACAATTTGAAAAAACACTATTTCGATAAAAGTTTGCGAATTTGGGAAAAAGTTCATAAACTTGAATAAATGCCACAGATTTAAAAAGTTCCCAAATTTGAAAAAAGTTAGTGATTTTAAATAAAATTCATGAATTTGAACAATATTCATGAATTTGAAAAAAATCTTCCTAAATTTGAAAGAAAGTTTGTGAGTTTAAAAAGTATGTAAAGTTGACAAAGTTCATTAAGTTGGAAAATGTTCATGAATTTGATTTTTTTTTACTAATTTCAAGGAATTCACAAAGTTTGGAAAAAAGTTCAAGAATTTGAAATACAATATTACAAATATAAAAGATAAAAAAAGAAAAGAAAAAACCTAGACAAAACCTGTCCTAAAAAACCCAAAAAAAACTACCACAGAAAATTGGGGAATCCTTCTAGAAAGTTCCCAAAACCGGGTGGGGGAACTAAAATGGGCCAGTTTAGTTACTTAACGAAGAAAGATGCGCGTGGGCACTAGGTACTGATAAAGTTGTAGCTAGCGCCTTAAATGCTGAATGGGAATCGAGAAACCGTGAATTGGCGCTCCCTAAATAGTCTGCCCACACGTGGATTGAGTTTTATTTATATTTTCTGTTGGAAACAACTAATTAAGGGCTAAACCTTGCAAAGGTTATTCTTACATTCTCTGAAGCTGAAAATTAACACTCTGCATGTGTGCCACTTGTTGCAACCTTTGAGTTTTTCCTTTTTCATAGATACATTTTTTTAAACGTTTTATCTCTTGAACTGTGCTCAAATAACAATTTGTTTTCACCATTCGATTTCTAGCATCGAGATCTTTGAAACTAAATCTCATGTTAATAGGTTTCAACAAAATTTCTATTTCACTAGAAAACAAAACAAAATCTGGAATAAAAACAAAAACCCAAAAACCTGTCAGAAAAAAGTCTGGAGACAATAAAAACAAGAAAACAACAAAAAACGGAACCACATGGCTTTGTTTCTTTAATCACAATTATGCTTTGCCATTTTCGAAAAGGACAGTTGTGCTTATCACAAAAGCACATGCCGTGCTTTTACTTTTTCGGGAAGCACATACTGTATTTTTCTATTTTTGATGAAGCACAAGTATAGTTTTTCTTTTCGGGGGAGCACAACCGTGCTTCTCGTAGAAGCACATAAGGTGATTTCTTTGTTTTTAGGAAGCATAGGTTGTGCCTTTTCTTTTTGGAAAGCACAAGTTGTGTTTTCCCTGTTTTGAAAACACAAATATGCTTCTCGCAGAAAGCACTGCTTTCCAAACAAATTTTTCTTCACACAATCTAATAAACCAAGAAAAACGAGAAGCAAACACTCAAAAACATATGTAGGAAAAAACAAGATTCAGCTGGCGCACCAACATGATACGCGTTCGCTTGGGTTAGCCCTGAAGGCCTGTTGGCGATACTAGTGCTCGCTAGCGACGCGTAGCTATTCGGCCTAGTAACCTGCTCGAAAAGGAAACATGAAGGAAAAAAAGACATCAATCCTAATCGAAAGTTGAGATCGCTGGGATTCGAGCTCAGCAACACAGTAGACCAAATTAGTTTTGTCGTCTACTATCGGAAAACAGTGCTAGTTAACCTTTCGATTGGTAAAACGTTAACATATACCGAATATACATTATGTGAAAAAACAAAAGGTAAATTTGAACACAAGTTCTTAGATTTTGAAAAACAGTTCAACAATTTTTCAAAAAAGTTCACAAAATTGAAAAAAGTTCATCGATTTTGAGGGAGTTCATTCATTTTGCAAAAAGTTCATCGACTTTGAAAAAGAGTTCAACAGTCTTGAAAAAAGTTCATTAATTTTGTAGAAAGTTCATCGATTTTGAAAAAAGTTCACAAAGTTGAAGAAAGTTCATAAGTTTTAAAAAATAGTTCACAAATTTGCAAAAAATAATTAAGATCAAGAGTTTTTGTGTTTGTTCTTTTCCAGTTTTTTTAGCTTTACACATTTTAGTTCTTACTTTTCTTTCCAGTTTCATTTTTTCTTTTGTTTTCCTTTTGTACTTTTTGTGGTATTGTTTTTCTTTTTTTGCAATCATTTTTTCGTTAGTTAACAACTGCTTTGGAAATGTGCATATTTTTCAAAATCATGAACAATTTCATAATTTGTGAACATTTTCTTACGTAATTGTGAATATTTTTTAAATTGCGAAACTGTTCGTACAAATGCGTGAACATTTCTTTAAACTGTTAACATTCTTTTGAATTCATGCACATTTTCCCCAAATTTAAGAACATTATTCTATTCAATATTGAACATTTTTATGAAAGTTATGGATACTTTCTAGAATCTGCAAACATTTATTGAGCTGACAACCAAGTGCTTTTGGGAACAATGGTTTGAATCCATGAACTTTTTTTTTATGAACATTTTTTCGTATTGTGTGATTTTTTTTTCAAAGTTATGAATGAACTTCTTTTGGTAATTGCGAACATTTGTTTTTCAAAATCATGAACATTTTACAATCCATGCACATTTGATAGAAATCTTGAATATTATTTTGAATCTGTGAACATTCTTTGAAATCGTGACTCTTTTTTGAATTGACGAACATTTTTTCAATTCGAAGAACCTATTTTGAGTTCGAGAACATTTTTCAAACTCAACATTTTTTTCCAACTCCAGAACATTTTCTGAAATTTGATTTTTGTTTTGACATCCCAATCATGATTTGAAATTTAGATTTGTTTCTAAATCCCTAACAATTTTGTACAAGAAAATAAGAAAAAGAAACGGAAGAAAACTGGGGCGCCTCGCCGCCAGGGAAAATATCAGGTGCTCCCATCTTGGGGTACTCCCGCTGCTCCAAATAAAAAAAAACACTCTTAAATGTTTCAAATAATTCCGTTTTTTTTATGTTCACAAGGAATGAGAGTACAACCCCTAAAATTTTAGATTCAAACTCGAAACACAAAGGGAGAAACAAAAATGTGAAATCCAGATGTGAATAGTGTAAACTTTGCTTTTGTCTTTTTTACAATATTCATGCTTCATTTCACATTTTAGTTTCTCAATGCGCATTTCGATTTCGGACGTGAAATTTTTAGGGGTTGTAGTCACATTCTTGTGAACATTCACATTTGTTTTCGGAATTTTTTGAAACGTTTAAAAGTGTTTTTTTATTTGGAGCACTGGGAGTACCCCACGGATGTGAGCACCTGATACTTCGCCTCCCCCCTGCCAATATGCGCCGACAGAAAAGCTCGCGCTAGGTCGCTATACAGCGGACCGCGCGTGAAATAGGAGCTCCTAACTTTGCTACCATCCACTAGAGGAACGCGTCGCTCACAGCCTCCTCAGGTGGCTGGCGATCCCAGGTCGGATGGGACCTTCCCATGGAGAAACAAAAATCTATGACAGGTTGGTTGAACTTTTTAACAGAGAAGAAATCCTTTGGAGGCAGAGAGCAAGAATAGAGTGGCTGGCGCATGGTGATAAAAACACCTACTTCTTCCACCTCCGGGCAAGTAGGCGTAGAAAGAAGAACCAAATCAAGGCCCTCCAGCTTCCTAGTGGGGATCTAACCGATGATGTGGCTGTTATGGAGGACATGGCCACCAATTTTTACCAACAACTGTACAAGTCTGAAGGTGTGCATGACATGAACCGGGTCTTGGACCACGTACCATGCAAGGTAACCATGGAGATGAACGCGAGACTGAATGCTGAATACTCTCAGGAGGAAGTAAAACAAGCTTTATTCCAAATGTTCCCCACGAAGGCGCCGGGCCCTGACGGTTTCCCGGCACATTTCTTTCAGCGGCATTGGGAGGTGTGCGGTGCTGATGTTACTGCGGCTGTCTTGCAGATTATTAATGGGACCGAATCGGCAGAATGCATCAATGAGACTATATTGGTTTTAATACCAAAGGTAAAAAATCCTACGATGCTCACTCAGTTTCGGCCCATCTCTTTATGTAACGTGTTATACAAAATTGCCTCCAAAGTAATTTCTAATAGGTTGAAGCTAGTTCTGCCAGAGATAATATCAGATGAGCAATCTGCGTTTGTTCCCGGCAGACTCATCACAGATAACATTATTGCAGCATATGAATGCCTTCATTTTATGAAGAGGAACAAGGCAAAAAGAAACCGCTTTTGTGCATTGAAGTTGGAGATGATGAAAGCATATGATAGGGTGGAGTGGGATTATCTACAAGCAATAATGTTAAAACTAGGCTTCTCAGAGAGATGGGTGAATATTGTGATGGGCTTGGTAAGGACTGTTAAATTCTCAGTTCTTTTTAATGGCAAGAAACTTGATGAGTCTATTCCTTCAAGAGGAATTTGACAGGGAGACCCAATCTCCCCATACCTCTTCCTAATTGCAGCAGAGGGCCTTTCGTGCCTCCTAAAATCTATTGATGAGTCGTCCAGCTTGAGCGGGTTGAAGGTGGCACCTATGGCACCACTGGTTAACCATTTATTATTTGCTGACGATAGCCTGCTGTTCTTTAAGGCGAGTGGCGATGGGGCTAGAGAGGTGAACCAGATGTTGAATAACTATTGCCAAGCTTCCGGTCAGAGAATTAACTATGGGAAGTCATCGATATTCTTCAGCAGGGGCTGTCCAAACAATGTCAAGGAAGAGATTAAAGGGGTGTTGCAGGTACCTAATGAAACCCTCAATGAGAAGTACTTGGGGATGCCAACTGATGTTGGTTCTTCAAAGAATGGTGCTTTCAAGTATCTTAAGGATTATTTGTGGAGCAAAGTTCAGGGGTGGATTGAGCATACAATGTCTGCAGCAGGGAAGGAAGTCTTGGTCAAGGCAGTTGCTCAGGCTGTTCCAGTGTTTTCCATGTCGTGCTTTAAACTGCCAAGGGGTCTGTGTGAACATTTGAACATGCTTATAAGAAAATTCTGGTGGGGCAGCAAAGAGGGTCGACGCAAACCACATTGGGTCTCATGGGAGGCCATGACACAACCAAAGAGTATGGGAGGTTTGGGATTCAAAGATTTTGAACTATTCAATTTGGCTCTTCTGGCGAAGCAGGCATGGAGATTACTACAAGCTCCTGATTCTTTGAGTGGCGGAATTTTAAAAGCGGCGTACTACCCAGCCGGAAGCATTCTGGAAGCTCAGCTTGGAAGCAGACCTAGCCAGGTTTGGCGTTCCATCATTGAAGGACGGGATGTTCTCCTGCAGGGTTTAATCAGGCGCATAGGCGATAGAGCTACGACACAGATTTGGACAAATAACTGGATACCCCGTGATGAAATGTTACGCCCCTATGGATGCATCAGCCAAAACCCTCCGGTGTATGTGTCAGAACTTATTGATCACACTACGGCCACATGGAATATGGAGGTGATTTCTTCAGTCTTCCTGTCCATTGATGTTCCGGCGATCCGAGCAATCCCTATCTGCACCAGAGCCATTCAGGACTTCTGGGCGTGGCACTTCGAGAGGAGTGGGCAGTTCTCTGTCAAGTCTTGTTACAGGATGCTGGTGGAAACAAAGAAGAGACGCGAAGCATGGCTGGAGGGGGACGCCGGATCATCTAGTACCGATCGTGATTGATCGTCATGGAAGGAATTATGGCAGACTCCAGTCCCAGGTAAAATTAAAATGTTCCTATGGCGCCTAGCAAAACAGTCTCTCCCGACAGAGGATGTCAGAGCTCACAGAAAAATGTCCACCACAAGCTCCTGTGGTCTTTGCGGAGCGGCTGACTCATGGAGGCATTCCTTACTTGAGTGCACGGTGGCAAGATGTGTATGGGCCCTGGTCGACGGTGAGTTGGCCGAGCACTTGAGAGAGACAACAGTCCCCAGCGCAAAACAATGGCTGTTCTTTATGAAAGAGTCTATGTCGCATGCGGCCTTTGTCAAACTGGCCGTGACGCTATGGGCTATTTGGTGGGCACGATGACAGGCTATTCATGAGCAAATTTACCAAAGCCCAGCGGCAACACATCAGTTCATCAGCAGGTTCATCGAAGAGCTGGAAGTACTAAAACCTAAACCCAGAGAAGCCCGCTTGGGAGGAAACAGAGGGGTCGCAAGACCAAAAGCACCACCGCCAGGGGTAGCAAAGATCCACACCGACGCGGCGATGGCGAGATCCCATGCGGGAGGTGCTTGTGCCGCTGTTTGCAGAGACGCCGAGGGAAACTTCCTTGGAAGCTCGGCGCTGGTTATTCACGGTGTAACAAGTGTGGCGTCAATGGAGGCGTTAGCTATTCGCGAGGGGCTTGCATTGGCACAAGACCTCCATCTGCATGATATTACCATAGCTTCAGATGCGAAGCAAGTTGTGCATGACATACAGAATGGAGCTGATGGACTGTACGGGCCAATCATCAGGGAGATTAGCGAGCTTGTTTCTTCTTTTAATTGTAATATAACTTTTGAAGGTAGATTAGCAAATGTAGATGCTGATAGACTAGCTAAATTCTCGTACTCTTTGGATCAGGGGCGACATGTGTGGTTGCTCCACCCTCATGATCCATTTTGTATCCCACCTCGTGTGGAGTTTGATCAATAAAGCTAGTCTTTACCCTAAAAAAAAGGTGGCTGGCCTAGCAGTCAGTGTGCCACGATGGGTGCGAGACTCCCTGCGAGCCGGCGTTCATTGTGGTCTTTATTTCAATGAATTTATAAATGTTCATTAATTCAAAAAAAATGCTAATGCAAAAAATACTCATAAATTTAGGAAAATGTTTACGGATTCAGAGTATTCTCATGAATTTAGCAAAATACTCAGGAGTTAAAAAAATCATCATTTAATGTTTTTTTAATGAATTCGAAAATTATTCACTAAATCGAGAAAGCTTGTGAATTCTGAAAATATTGATGAATTTTAAAATGTTTACATATTGGGAAAATATCCACAAATTTAAAAATCAAAAAGTTCAGAAAAAATGTTTGTTGATTCAAAAAATATTCGCAGAATATATAAAAATCACGGAATTGAGGTATTTTGTGAATTCAAACAATCTTTGTGAATTTGAGGAGTGATCACAAATCTCAAGAATGTCCATGAATTTAAAATTATATCACTAACTCAAAAAGGTTCGTGAATTTGAAAATTTTCATGAATTGTTTGAAAATTTCAATATTGATCACGAATTTTTAAAAAATACCCATGAATTTGAAAAAAATAATCTCGTCAATTCAAAAATTGTTCAGAAAATTGAGAAACTTTTTGAATTCCAATTTTTTTCATTAATTTGAAAAGCGATCACAAATAAAATTGTTCATAAATTTTTAAAGAAGAGAAGATAAGAAAAAAAGGAAATATAAACTAGCAAACTAGTGCATAAGAACAGAAAAAAACTTCTAGAACCTTCCAGACTGGATTGGAGGTTCTAGAAGCTTGTTCAAACAACGGGCCATACATAATTCTTTTAGCCGAACTAGTGCCTAGCCCTTGGCCTGGGGCTAACCATTTTTAGGAAACCAGCTCCCAGCTGTTCGCTCCCACAGGTGTATACACTATGTTTAAATGGGCCGGCCCAAAGCTCGTGCTATAGTGAGCAATTCACCCACAACGGTCGCTATGGGCGTGTTGGAAATATGCCCTAGAGGCAATAATATTGTATTATTATATTTCCATTATTCATAATTAAGAGTTTATATTTCATGCTATAACTACTATGATCCTGGAATATGCGATTCAGTGGAAAACTCATATGCACGCGTGGAATGATAAACAGTCAAACAATAGGTTCCCGGCCCAGCCTCTAGGACTGGCTCAAGTGTTGTTAGTGATCACGTTTTCCGGATCTTAGGATATCGTTAGGTGCAACGATAGTCCTAAAAACAACATTGAGGGTATGTCGTTCATATTGAATCGACCCAATCTTGTATGTTATACTTTGTGATCATATCGTCTGAAATCATCTGTTATAACACGAAGTGTTAGAATGTGTACTTTAGTTCCTCAGACCATGAGAGTGTCTCGGTTACTTCTTACCAGACGGTGGACTTTGAGGTTGCTCAAACGTCATCTGTAACAAGGTGATCATAACGACAACTTTCAGGTTCACCGGAAAGTTTGACAAGTGAACGAACAGCTCGAGAGTGGGATTTGCTCCTCCGACGATGGAGATATATTCTTAGGGCCCTCTCGGTGTGATGGAATCCATCATCGTCTGGCCAGACACAGGTGACGGGGATGCTGGAACACGTCAACGAGAAAGAAGAACAAAACCGGTAACGGGGCAACGGTATAGTGGGCATGGTGATGACCCAAGAGGATACCGATGCACACCGGGTTTTGTAAAGTATCACGAAGCAAAGGGAACGTCACATGATAAACAAAGGTTCACTCGAATATCATTCGTGTAATCATAGGGACCGATATGTAAAGTATCACAAACATTCTTCTTGTAGACGTTGTTGAGCCTCCAAGTGCAGAGTTTTGTAGGACAGTAGCAAATTTCCCTCAAGTGGATGACCTAAGGTTTATCAATCCGTTGGAGGCGTAGGATGAAGATGGTCTCTCTCAAACAACCCTGCAACCAAATAACAAAGAGTCTCTTGTGTCCCCAACACACCCAATACAATGGTAAATTGTATAGGTGCACTAGTTCGGCGAAGAGATGGTGATACAAGTGTAATATGGATAGTAGATATAGGTTTTTGTAATCTGAAAATATAAAAATAGCAAGGTAACTAGTAGTAAAAGTGAGCAAAAACGGTATTGCAATGCTTGGAAACAAGGCCTAGGGCTCATACTTTCACTAGTGCCAGTTCTCTCAACAATGATAACATAATTAGATCATATGGCAATCCCTCAACGTGCGACAAAAGTCACTCCAAAGTTCCTATCGCGGAGAACATAAGATGAAATTGCTTGTAGGGTACGAAACCACCTCAAAGTTATTCTTTCCGATCAATCCATTGGGCTATTCCTGTAAGTGTCACAAACAGCCCTAGAGTTCGTAGTAAAATAACACCATATGACACACATCAATCAACCCTAATGTCACCTAGATACTCCAATGTCACCACAAGTATCCGTGGGTCAATTATACGATATGCATCAAACAACTTCAGATTCATAATATTCAATCCAACATAAAGAACCTCAAAGAGTGCCCCAAGATTCCTACCGGAGAAACAAGGACGAAAACATGCATCAACCCCTATGCATAGATTACCCCAATGTCACATCGGGCATCCGCGAGTTGAGTGCCAAAACATACATCAAGTGAATCAATAGAATACCCCATTGTCACCCAGGGTATCCCACGCAAGACATACATCAAGTGTTCTCAAATCCATAATAGTATTCAATCCGATAATAGTGAAACCTCAAAGGTAAAACTCAATTCATCACAAAAGGTAGAGGGGGAAAACACCATATGATTCAACTATAGTAACAAAGCTCGCAGTACATCAAGATCGCGCCATATCAAGAACACGAGAGAGAGAGAGATCAAACACATAGCTACTGGTACATACCCTCAGCCCCGAGGGTGAACTACTCCCTCCTCGTCATGGAGACTGCCGGGATGATGAAGATGGCCACCGGTGATGATTTCCCCCTCCGGCAGGGTGCCGGAACGGGGTCCCGATTGGTTTTTGGTGGCTACAGAGGCTTAAGGCGGCGGAACTTCCGATCTAGGTTTCTTTCTGGGGGTTTCTGGATTTATAGGAATTTTTGGCGTCGGTTTCACGTCAGGGGGGGTCCACGAGTCAGCGACAAGGCAGGGGGGCGCGCCCTAGGGGCCGGGGGTGGGCGCGCCCTCCACCCTTGTCGTTGACTCGGGACTCTTCTGGCCCAACTCTTGTGCTTCGGGGGCTTCTTCTAGTCCATAAAAAATCACCGTAAATTTTTAGCTCGTTTGGACTCCGTTTGATATTCCTTTTCTGCAAAACTCAAAAACAAGGAAAAAATAGAAACTGGCACTGGGCTCTAGGTTAATAGGTTAGTCCCAAAAATAATATAAAATAGCATATAAATGCATATAAAACATCCAATATGGATAATATAATAGCATGGAACAATAAAAAATTATAGATACGTTGGAGACGTATCAAGTATCCCCAAGCTTAATTCCTGCTCGTCCTCGAGTAGGTAAATGATAAAAATAGAATTTTTGATGTGGAATGCTACCTAGCATATTTATCAATGTAATCTTCTCTATTGTGGCAAGAATATTCAGATCCATAAGATTCAAAATAAAAGTTTAATATTGACATAAAAGCAATAATACTTCAAGCATACTAATAAGGCAATCATGTCTTCAAAATAACATGGCCAAAGAAAGTTATCCCTACAAAATCATATAGTTTGGCTATGCTCCATATTCATCACACAAAATATTCAAATCATGCACAACCCCGATGACAAGCCAAGCAATTGTTTCATACTTTTGATGTTCTCAAACCTTTTCAACTTTCATGCAATACATGAGCGTGAGCCATGGACATAGCACTATAGGTGGAATAGAATATGGTGGTTGTGGAGAAGACAAAAAGAAGGAGATAGTCTCACATCAACTAGGCGTATCAACGGGCTATGGAGATGCCCTTCAATAGATATCAATGTGAGTGAGTAGGGATTGCCATGCAACAGATGCACTAGAGCTATAAGTTTATGAAAGCTCAAAAAAGAAACTAAGTGGGTGTGCATCCAACTTGCTTGCTCATGAAGACCTAGGGCATTTGAGGAAGCCCATCGTTGGAATATACAAGCCAAGTTCTATAACGAAAAATTCCCACTAGTATATGAAAGTGACAACATAGGAGACTCTCTATCACGAAGAACATGGTGCTACTTTGAAGCACAAGTGTGGAAAAGGATAGTAACATTGCCCCTTCTCTCTTTTCTCTCATTTTTTTTCTTTTTTTTCTCTCTCTTTTTTTTTGATTGGCTTCTTTGGCCTTTTTATTTTTCCTCACATGGGGTAATGCTCTAATAATGAAGATCATCACACTTTTATTTACTTACAACTCAAGAATTACAACTCGATACTAGAACAAAATATGACTCTATATGAATGCCTCCGGCGATGTACCGGGATGTGCAATGACTCAAGAGTGACATGTATGAAAGAATTATGAACGGTGGCTTTGCCACAAATACTATGTCAACTTCATGATCATGCAAAGCAATATGACAATGATGGAGCGTGTCATAATAAACGAAACGGTGGAAAGTTGCATGGCAATATATCTCGGAATGGCTATGGAAATGCCATAGTAGGTAGGTATGATGGCTGTTTTGACGAAGGTATATGGTGGGTGTATGGTACCGGCGAAAGTTGCACTGTACTAGAGAGGCTAGCAATGGTGGAAGGGTGAGAGTGTGTATAATCCATGGACTCAACATTAGTCATAAAGAACTGTAGGGTAACGCAGCAGAAAACAAAAATTTTCCGACCTACGCACCAGCCCAGGACCACTATGGAGACTGCATACAAGGTTTGATCATTTTCGTTACCGACTCGAAGCGCAGCGGAAGTAGAGTCGATGACGATCGGCGGTGCAGATCCCCGCAGCTAGGATTTACAACCTCCCAACCGCGAGGATGTATACCCTCGTCTTCCCTTCGGACAGCCCTCCGGGAGGCTGTCGAACAGTCCCCCAGACGATGTCGCGGACAGCCCTTCGGGAGGACCTTCGAAACTCGAACGGTCACTCGGACAGCCCTTCGGGAGGACTCACAGAACTCGGACCGTCACTTGGACAGCCCTTCGGGAGGCACTCTCGAACAGCCCCTCGGGCACTAAGATCGAAACTACGACCTCTCTACAGAGTTGCACACATACGGTGTCATCTATCCGGCAGGGCTTCGCCGTCTAGAACTAGTTCCCACCGGAACCCAGACAGCCTTTCGGCTCTACGAAACTATTTCGCTGGGAGGGAGAGAGAATGCCAGATCATGCATGGCTTGTGTGAGAGCTAAGGATGAGTGTGGAGGGCTGCCCCTCCACCTCTATTTATAGGAAAGCCAAGGGGTAGGGTAGTTATCCAATAAAACCCAAAGGCATATGAGGGAAGTCCTTCCACAAGGACCTAAAGGAGAAACCAAGGAACAAGAGGGGCTCCAAGGTGGAGCCCCTAGTGTGGCCGGCCACTCCCCCATGAGGGCCCCCCCAAAGGGGGTTCTCATCCATCCACATCACCTTCTAGAAGCCTTTAGCAAAAGCCCTAAAAGGTGGCTTCCAAAAATTATCCAAAAAGCACTTTCACTATTCACGACGACATTTTTCAGCGTCCGTTCGAACTGAAAATATTTATGTGGGCTTAGAACAATTCCAGTACCCACTAAAATAATTTTCAACGTGTTCTGGAACAATTCCAGATTAGTGATTTTCATCTGCGAAAAGCATCTGAAGCGGTTCCGGCAGCTCCGAAACATTTCCGGTTTTTCTTCCAGAAAATTCCCAGAAGTTTCCAGAATGATTCTGGCACCCTCCAAGAATTATCAGGCATGTGCCGAAACCATTTTGACTTAATGGTATCCTCTGAAACAACTTTTCAGTTTCACCGGAACTCATCCGGTGACCTCTCTCTGCGGAACTTTTCCGCTGTCCGAAACTTTTCGGTGTCCGAAACTTTTTCGGTGATTTTTCTCTCAGACTCCCTGTCTAGTATTCAGCAGATAGATGACCCTTAAGCGTGTGACCCTATAGGTTCGGTGAAGTATAGACATGACCTGGAACCCCTTCCGATCAATGATCAACATCGGAGCCGTGGACACCCATATTGACCCCTATACCCACACGAATGAATATTCGAGTGAACCTCCAGTTGCCGTGTGCTATTCCTGTTGCTTCGCGATATGTTACAAATACCCGAGGCGAGACATGTTGGCATTCCCGTGGATCAACAACTTGTCCACTATGCTAGTTACCTCGTTACCGGTATTGTTCTCTTTTCTCGTTACCGTGTTCCGGCATCCCCGTGATCAAATCACAAAGTGTCTGGCCAGACGATGATGGATACCGTAACACCGAGAGGGCCCAGAGATATCTCTCCATCGCCGGAGGAGCAAATCCCAATCTTGAGCTATCAAGTTACTTGACACACTTTTCCATGAACCCGTAAGCCGCCGTAATAGCCACCCATTTACGGATGACGTTTAACAAACCCCAAAGTTCATGAAGCAAGCATGAAGAAACTCGATACTCTCATGGTCTAAGGAATCATGCAAACATTAACCATCTCTGTGTTATTAACCATTAACTTCTGATGAAAGAACCTCATAGCATAACATCAATCGGGTCGATTCAACACAAATGTTCTGTTAACATTGTGCCCTCAAAATTGCTGGCATAGTCATGCCCATGATCAGGAAAACAGGATCATCATGCAATACTTGAGCCAGTCATAGAGGCTTGACTAGGAATACATTTTATCATTTATTATTCCACACGTGCATATGAGTCTTCCTCCGAGCCTCGTTTTATTTGCAGACTCGAGAACCATAGCAGTTATAGCATGGAACATAAACCTAATTATGAACAGGGAGATAATCAATAACATTTATTATTGCCTCTAGGGCATATCTCCTACACGACCGAAGTCCATACATTTTATTGTAGAGACTTCCGTATCAGTCGCAGTAGGAAACTCTGGAATTACTTCCAAGGTCTCTTTCCTTTGACCTGATGACGAAGATACTGTTTATCTTGTCGAGTTGCACTATTCTCCCACTCACCTTTTGAAAGAACCATTTTCTTCAAAAAGCATACCGTTCTTTGTGGCAAACCTATTTGCCTCGGTATAGTGAGGGAGGAATACCCAATTACTTGGGATAACCTACAAAGTAGCACTTGTCTGATTTGGAATAGGTTTGTAACCTTTTACACAAGCCCCATATTCCAAATGTTAAGAAAAGATATAGCATGGTTGGGCGTACCATACCATGGCGTCATTTCAACAGACCTAATGGAGCTCTTTTCAGTGTAAAATCCGCAGTCTCTAAAGCATCACTTTAAAAGGGATAATGGCAAATTTATTTATGTCATCTTTGATCTTACCATGTCATAAATGGTTCGATTACATGTTCACAGACTTTCCACTCACAGTGGTGTTCCAGGAGGTGTAAGTTATGAAACTCTTTTCACAACTCATCAGACATTCGCTAAACTTGTAACTCAAATATTTCTTTCTGCAATCGAATTGTAGAAACATAATTTTCTTGTTACAATAACTTCTACTTCATTTTGAAAACCTTTCAAATGATTTCAAAAGATCCAGACTTACGTCTCATCAAGTAAATATCCATATATCTACTTGAGTCATTTCTGAAGATAGATAAATCCACTACTTGCAACAACATTTATCGGACTACATACATCAAAATGTATGATCACCAATAAGTTCTTTGCTCGTTCCTTATTGCCTGTGAACGATATTTCAGTCACTTCACTTTTCGGAGGAAAGTTGCAAGTGTCAGGTGATTCAAAATCAAACGACTTCAAAAATCCATCATAATGGGATTTTCCATGCGGGTTTCTCCAATGTGACCAAATGCAGTGCCACACTTGTGTGGTATTCTTTTAGTCTTATGACATTTAGCGTCAGTGTTATGGATGTATCATATTACCATCAATATTCATAACATACATCCCATCGATGATGGAAGTATGGCCCTCATGTTATTCATGATACTGAACAACAATTGTTCTTCTATGAACAATTCTTTTGCAACAAACATTGTGCAAAGGCCTAGAGTGTATGAAACTCTAAAATGAATTATGAAAGTAAACCCAGAGGTAATGTATTATTATCAATATTCATAACATACATCTCATTCATAATGAAAGTATGGCCCTTATGTTATTCATAACATCGAACATCAAAAGTTCTCTTATAAACAAACTTCTTGCAAGATACCTTATGCAATGGGCTAGAGTTTGTGAAACTCCAAACGAATTATAAAAATAAATACAGACGGTAATACACCGATGGAAGGTATAGTAACATTTACTATGTTCCCCGTGTATACCTAAAACTCATTTCTGGCTAGTCTTTCAGGCCATAGTAGTTCTTACATCGAGTTGCAACAGAAAGCAATCGAGCGGGTATCTTTGTGATTTACTCACAATACCCAAGAATCAGTGATTAACAATTTAATCATAATTCCCAAGGACTATATCTTTGACCAGCCTTCTATACATCAAAAACTTGTATGACATTCATACATGAGCTGGATATTCCAGTCTCCTTTCTTTCTGCCTTTATACTTCTAACAGTTTAACTTTCAGTATTTCTCCTACTCTCAGAAAAAGCACCGAACTTAAGAGTGGCGTTAGCCCCGGACTTCCTAGGCGTGAAAGTCTTACTAACACCCTTCGGACACTTCCTTTCTCTTTAAGTTGTTGTTTTATTCACCTTTCATCATATGACAGGCGTTCTTCTGGATCCCTCTCTTATCAGTCTAATGCATAGTAAACTCCTTTACTAATAGTTTGCAAACAAACATTGCTTTGGCTATCTCATATCTTTTAGCCTTTGTCTGTCTCTGAAAATAATTTTCAGATTCCATGAATATCACATAACTATCCAAACTTTCAAAGTTTGGGTCTCATGGAAACAAACATATTGCGCTTGACTGAAATGGAATTCTAGCTTTTGGATCAACGGACAAGAGTCACATGATCCATAGCATAAGCGAGAGAATACCGAAAGTATGCGATAGGACAAAGTCCTTCTCGGCACTCTTGAGGACAATCCTCACATTACGTTACCAACCGTAAAGTTTTAACCAGATATTTAACAGCTATTCAATTTTAATAGGGAAGGTGGAAATGCGAGCCATTATTCTACAACTATTATGCAAATCACACTTAGACAGTGTTCAAAATTAATTGCACTGAGAATTAAAAGAATTAATTCTACAGTGCGCTCCCACTCAAATCAATATCTCTCATAATTGATTGTGAGTGATTCAAGATCCGCATTTCAATTCAACGCCATTGATGGTAGCATCACTGATGACGAAAATCTCAATCGGTAGGCAAACTTGCCAATCACATCTCTATGTGACTCTTGTTCATCTTTCGATGCGTGTGTTCCGGGCTCATGACTTTCATGCCTGAACGTCAAGACAACCAAGTGATCTCGCTGCGAGGTCTCAACTCACCCGCCTCACACATCCCTAATCGTTCGTACCCATGTTAGCATGTGATACCCCGAAAAGTTAGGTGCCGTGACGGTGCTACACTTGGGAGAACACTAACTACTTGATATTTTTGTGAGAGATCACCCTAATAAAAGCGACTACCGCGCAATCAAAAAGGGTGCATCATAAGGGATAAACATCTCAGGCAATTCATAATAGCATGATATGGTATAGCCCTTTCTGACGGAGAAGTCTTGTATTTCTTCGTCTTTGGCATTCGCGTCGGTGTTCACCTTCGCGAAGATTTCCACCACCTTGTCGATGCACCAGATAATATTGCTATCTCTATAGCTAATAAAATAATGCATTACACAAGGTTGACACGCAGGTCATTTAAAGTGCAATCATATGGCTCCAGCCATCATGCCAAATCATGACACGCAGGTCATGTTAATTAATTTACATCATATAGTCATCTCATACATAATCAAATTATTATGAGCACTGCTATACCACATCACATGCACATGCAAACCCTCCTGCAAAACCAAGTTAGACGTCTCTAATCGGTTCATGCAAAAACTTGTTTTACGTGGCTTCTAAGGTTTCGAAACAAACCGAAGCTACCAACGTCCATCATCAAGTATGATAATTCAAGCGCTAGTTTAACAATGCGGGGTGTATGAAAACCGAGATAATAAAATCTCAAGCCCCATACTGAACTTCGTCATACGCATGACCCCCGTGCAGATCATATCTGCATTGCCCTTTCGTCTGCGAAACATCCATCTTTCTTTGACTAAAGTGGAACCCAAAGAACTGTTAGCACTTCGTTAATCTGTCAATCAGCATACTCAGGAGCAGCATGAAAGGATCGCGGATTGCCAGAACTTTGTGAGATTCCACAATGCTGTCAAGATCAGGACTACGCAAATTCAAGGGAAGCAACAAGAACATCGGGTAACAGATTTCATCTGCTACCCGCACAAATAATTTTCAGTAATAGAACTCATCTACTACCTAATTATATTGTGCAACACCCATACATCTCCATGTATTCTAGATCGCAACCTGCATCTACGCATAACACGGCTCATGATGCCACTGTAGGGTAACGCAGCAGAAAACAAAAATTTTCCGACCTACGCACCAGCCCAGGACCACTATGGAGACTGCATACAAGGTTTGATCATTTTCGTTACCGACTCGAAGCGCAGCGGAAGTAGAGTCGATGACGATCGGCGGTGCAGATCCCCGCAGCTAGGATTTACAACCTCCCAACCGCGAGGATGTATACCCTCGTCTTCCCTTCGGACAGCCCTTCGGGAGGACCTTCGAAACTCGAACGGTCACTCGGACAGCCCTTCGGGAGGACTCACAGAACTCGGACCGTCACTTGGACAGCCCTTCGGGAGGCACTCTCGAACAGCCCCTCGGGCACTAAGATCGAAACTACGACCTCTCTACAGAGTTGGACACATACGGTGTCATCTATCCGGCAGGGCTTCGCCGTCCAGAACTAGTTCCCACCTGAACCCAGACAGCCTTTCGGCTCTACGAAACTATTTCGCTGGGAGGGAGAGAGAATGCCAGATCATGCATGGCTTGTGTGAGAGCTAAGGATGGGGAAATGGCTGCCAAGATCACTCCTATATATAGGCTAGCCAAGGGGTAAAATTGTCACACAAAAACCCCAAAGTGCCCTTGGAATATCCCTTTCCAAAAGGGAATATGCCATATGGGAGTGCCATGTGGAGCACCATGGTGCTCCACCTCCTTGGCCGGCCACCCTTGGGGGGGGACCCCCCCCATGAGGTGCCATGCCCTCCTTCCCCTTCTAGAAGGCCCTTTTGGAATTTCCAAAAAGGTGCTTTCCATAAAATTCCCAAAAAGCACTTTCACTATTCACGACGACATTTTTCAGCGTCCGTTCGAACTGAAAATATTTATGTGGGCTTAGAACATTTCCAGTACCCACTAAAATAATTTTCAGTGCGTTCTGGAACAATTCCAGTTTAGTGATTTCATCTGCGAAAAGCATCTGAAGCGGTTCCGGCAGCCCCGGAACATTTCCGGTTTTTCTTCCAGAAAATTCCCAGAAGTTTCCAGAATGATTCTGGTATCCTCCAAGAATTATCAGGCATGTGCCGAAAACATTTTGACTTAATGGTATCCCCTGAAACAACTTTTCAGTTTCACCGGAACTCATCCGGTGACCTCTCTCTGCGGAACTTTTCCGCTGTCCGAAACTTTTCGGTGTCCGAAACTTTTTCGGTGATTTTCTCTCAGACTCCCTATCTAGTATTCAGCAGATAGATGACCCTTAAGCGTGTGACCCTATAGGTTCGGTGAAGTATAGACATGACACGGAACCCCTTCCGATCAATGATCAACATCGGAGCCGTGGACACCCATATTGACCCCTATACCCACACGAATGAATATTCGAGTGAACCTCCAGTTGCCGTGTGCTATTCCTATTGCTTCGTGATATGTTACAAATACCCGAGGTGAGACATGTTGGCATTCCCGTGGATCAACACTTGTCCACTATGCTAGTTACCTCGTTACCGGTATTGTTCTCTTTTCTCGTTACCATGTTTCGGCATCCCCGTGATCAAATCACAAAGTGTCTGGCCAGACGATGATGGATACCGTAACACCGAGAGGGCCCAGAGATATCTCTCCATCGCCGGAGGAGCAAATCCCAATCTTGAGCTATCAAGTTACTTGACACACTTTTCCATGAACCCGTAAGCCGCCGTAATAGCCACCCATTTACGGATGACGTTTAACAAACCCCAAAGTTCATGAAGCAAGCATGAAGAAACTCGATACTCTCATGGTCTAAGGAATCATGCAAACATTAACCATCTCTGTGTTATTAACCATTAACTTGTGACGAAAGAACCTCATAGCATAACATCAATCGGGTCGATTCAACACAAATGTTCTGTTAACATTGTGCCCTCAAAATTGCTAGCATAGTCATGCCCATGATCAGGAAAACAGGATCATCATGCAATACTTGAGCCAGTCATAGAGGCTTGACTAGGAATACATTTTATCATTTATTATTCCACACGTGCATATGAGTCTTCCTCCGAGCCTCGTTTTATTTGCAGACTCGAGAACCATAGCAGTTATAGCATGGAACATAAACCTAATTATGAACAGGGAGATAATCAATAACATTTATTATTGCCTCTAGGGCATATCTCCTACAAGAACTCACATAATTATTGCAAAAGTCTATTAGCTATCGAAACAAAGTACTACGCGCATGCTCCTAGGGGGATAGATTGGTAGGAAAAGACCATCGCTCGTCCTCGACCGCCACTCGTAAGGAAGACAATCAATAAATAAATCATGCTCCAACTTCGTTACATAACGGTTCACCATACGTGCATGCTACGGGAATCACAAACCTCAACACAAGTATTTCTACAATCCACAATTACTCACTAGCATGACTCTAATATCACCATCTTTATATCTCAAAACAATCATAAGGAATCAAACTTCTCATAGTATTCAATGCACTTTATATGAAAGTTTTTATTATATCCCTCTTGGATGTCTATCATATTAGGACTAAATTCATAACCAAAGCAAATTACCATGCTGTTTAGAGATTCTCAAAATAATATAAGTGAAGCATGAGAGTTCAATAATTTCTATAAAATAAAGCCACCGCCGTGCTCTAAAAAGATATAAGTGAAGCACTAGAGCAAACGACAAACTACTCCAAAAGATATAAGTGAAGATCAATGAGTAGTCGAATAATTATGTAACTACGTGAAGACTCTCTAACATTTAGGAATTTCAGATCTTGGGATATTATCCAAACAGCAAGCAAAGCAAAATAAAATAAAATGATGCTCCAAGCAAAAGACATATCATGTGGTGAATAAAAATATAGCTCCAAGTAAGGTTACCGATGAACGAAGACGAAAGAGGGGATGCCATCCGGGGCATCCCCAAGCTTAGATGCTTGGTTGTCATTGAATATTACCTTGGGGTGCCTTGGGCATCCCCAAGCTTAGGCTCTTGCCACTCCTTATTCCGTAGTCCATCAAAACTTTACCCAAAACTTGAAAACTTCACAACACAAAACTCAACAGAAAACTGGTAAGCTCCGTTAGTATAATAAAGCAAATCACCACTTAGGTACTGTTGTGAACTCATTATAAAATTTTATTGGTGTTACATCTACTGTATTCCAACTTATCCATGGTTCATACCCTCCGATACTACTCATAGATTCATCAAAATAAGTAAACAACACAATGAAAACAGAATCTGTCAAAAACAGAACAGTCTGTATTAATCTGGAAACTTTCCATACCTCTGTAAATCCAAAAATTCTGAAAAATTAGGACAACGTAGAAAATTTGTATATCAATCATGTGTCAAAGATCCAAATCAAAAGTACGTTCCAGTGAATTTTAAAAATTCCTGGACTGAGAGCAAAAGTTTCTGTTTTTGCACAGAATCAAGTCAACTATCATCCACACTATCCCAAAGGCTTTGCTTGGCACTTTATTGAAACAAAAAGCTATAAAACATGATTAATACAGTATCATAATCATGTGAACACACAAAAACAGTAGGGGTAAATATTGGGTTGTCTCCCAACAAGTGCTTTTCTTTAATGCCTTTCTTGCTAGGCATGATGATTTCAATGATGCTCACATAAAAGATAAGAATTGAAACATAATGGGAGCATCATGAAGCATATGACTAACACATTTAAGTCTAACCCACTTCCTATGCATAGGGATTTTGTGAGCAAACAATTTATGCGAGCAAGAATCAACTAGCATAGGAAGGCAAAACAAGCATGACTTCAAGATTTTCAACACATAGAGAGGAAACTTGATATTATTGCAATACCTACAAGCATATGTTCCCCCCTCATAATAATTTTCAGTAGCATCATGAATGAATTCAACAATATAACTATCAGATAAAGCATTCTTTTCATGATCCACAAACATAGAAATTTTATTGCTCTCCACATAAGCAAATTTATTCTCATGAATAGTAGTGGGAGCAAACTCAACAAAATAACTATCATGTGAGGCATAATCCAATTGAAAATTAAAATCATGATGACAAGTTTCATGGTTGTCATTATTCTTTATAGCATACATGTCATCGCAATAATCATCATAGATAGCAACTTTGTTCTCATAATCAATTGGAACCTCTTCCAAAATAGTGGATTCATCACTAAATAAAGTCATGACCTCTCCAAATCCACTTTTATCAATACTGTGAAAAGATTCAACACCCTCCAAAATAGTGGGATCATTAGTACCTAGAGTTGACACTCTTCCAAACCCACTTTCATCAATATAATCATCATAAATAGGAGGCATGCTATCATCATAATAAATATTCTCATCAAAACTTGGGGGACTAAAAATATCATCTTCATCAAACATAGCATCCGCAAGCTTATGGCTTTGCATATCATTAGCATCATGGATATTCAAAGAATTCATACCAACAACATTGCAATCATGCTCATCATTCAGAGATTTAGTGCCAAACATTTTATTGACTTCTTCTTCTAGCACTTGAGCACAATTTTCCTTTCTATCATTTTCACGAAAGACATTAAAAAGATGAAGCATATGAGGCAACCTCAATTCCATTTCTTTTTGTAGTTTTCTTTTATAGACTAAACTAGTGATAAAACAAGAAACAAAAAGATTCGATTGCAAGATCTAAATATATACCTTCAAGCACTCACCTCCCCGGCAACGGCGCCAGAAAAGAGCTTGATGTCTACTACGCAACCTTCTTCTTGTAGACGTTGTTGGGCCTCCAAGTGCAGAGTTTTGTAGGACAGTAGCAAATTTCCCTCAAGTGGATGACCTAAGGTTTATCAATCCGTGGGAGGCATAGGATGAAGATGGTCTCTCTCAAACAACCCTGCAACCAAATAACAAAGAGTCTCTTGTGTCCCCAACACACCCAATACAATGGTAAATTGTATAGGTGCACTAGTTCGGCGAAGAGATGGTGATACAAGTGTAATATGGATAGTAGATATAGGTTTTTGTAATCTGAAAATATAAAAATAGCAAGGTAACTAGTAGTAAAAGTGAGGAAAAATGGTATTGCAATGCTTGGAAATAAGGCCTAGGGTTCATACTTTCACCAGTGCAAGTTCTCTCAACAATGATAACATAATTAGATCATATGGCAATCCCTCAACGTGCGACAAAAGTCACTCCAAAGTTCCTATCGCGGAGAACATAAGATGAAATTGCTTGTAGGGTACGAAACCACCTCAAAGTTATTCTTTCCAATCAATCCATTGGGCTATTCCTTTAAGTGTCACAAACAGCCCTAGAGTTCGTAGTAAAATAACACCATATGACACACATCAATCAACACTAATGTCACCTAGATACTCCAATGTCATCACAAGTATCCGTGGGTCAATTATACGATATGCATCAAACAACTTCAGATTCATAATATTCAATCCAACATAAAGAATCTCAAAGAGTGCCCCAAGATTCCTACCGGAGAAACAAGGACGATAACATGCATCAACCCCTATGCATAGATTACCCCAATGTCACCTCGGGCATCCGTGAGTTGAGTGCCAAAACATACATCAAGTGAATCAATAGAATACCCCATTGTCACCACGGGTATCCCACGTAAGACATACATCAAGTGTTCTCAAATCCACAATAGTATTCAATCCAATAATAGTGAACCCTCAAAGGTAAAACTCAATTCATCACAAAAGGTAGAGGGGAAAAACTCCATATGATTCAACTATAGTAACAAAGCTCGCGGTACATCAAGATCGTGCCATATCAAGACCACGAGAGAGAGAGAGAGATCAAACACATAGCTACTGGTACATACCCTCAGCCCCGAGGGTGAACTACTTCCTCCTCGTCATGGAGACCGCCGGGATGATGAAGATGGCCACCGGTGATGATTTCCCCCTCTGGCAGGGTGCCGGAACGGGGTCCCGATTGGTTTTTGGTGGCTACAGTGGCTTGCGGCGGCGGAACTTCCGATCTAGGTTTCTTTCTGGGGGTTTCTGGATTTATAGGAATTTTTGGCGTCGGTTTCACGTCAGGGGAGTCCACGAGTCAGCGACAAGGCAGGAGGGCGCGCCCTAGGGGGGTGGGCGCACCCTCCACCCTTGTCGTTGACTCGGGACTCTTCTGGCCCAACTCTTGTGCTTCGGGGGCTTCTTCTGGTCCATAAAAAATCACCATAAATTTTCAGCTCGTTTGGACTCCGTTTGATATTCCTTTTCTGCAAAACTCAAAAACAAGGAAAAAACAGAAACTGGCACTGGGCTCTAGGTTAATAGGTTAGTCCCAAAAATAATATAAAATAGCATATAAATGCATATAAAACATCCAAGATGGATAATATAATAGCATGAAACAATAAAAAATTATAGATACGTTGGAGACGTATCAATGTTCAACTTAGCCCCTATGCTTGAGAAAGAAAAGTTGGCTGCAAATGGTGGGGACTATGCGGATTGGATCCGAAACCTGAGATTTGTTCTCAGGAGTGCTAAGAAGGAGTACGTGCTGGATCAACCCCTAGGTGAAGCTCCTTCAAAGGATGCTGCACCAGAAGAAGTTGCTGCTTATGCTACTCGTAGTGATGACTATGAGTCAGTCCAGCGCCTCATGTTAACTTGCATGGATCCTGAACTACATAAGCGTTTTGAACGATCCACCACTCAATTCATAATTGGGTCACTGGAAGTTCTGTACAAGAAACAGGCAAGGACCGAACGATTTGAATTAACCAAGGCCCTGATAGAATGCAAGATGAAGGAAGGTTCTCCAATGAGTGAGCATATTGTGAAGCTTGCTGGCTATGTTGATAGGCTTGCTTCACTGGAATTTGGAATTCCGCCAACACTCGGTACAGATATTGTGCTTGCTTCACTCCCCCCATCTTATGATGGTTTTATCATGAATTACAACATGAACGGGATGGAGAAAAGTGCAAATGAGTTGTTTGCTATGCTCAAAACCGCGGAAGCTGGGATGCAGAAGAACAAAGAAGTGTTGATGGTCAACAAGACTACCAGTTTCAAGAAGAAGGGCAAGTCCAAGAAGAAATATACTGGTGCTGGTAAGACCGCCTCCCAGAAGAAGAACAAGGGCGGAGCCAACAAAGAGACTGAATGTTTCTACTGCAAACAGAAGGGTCACTCGAAGCGGAACTACAAGAAGTACTTAGCAAATAAGAAGAACAGTTCTTCAGACAAAGGTATAATAGTTATATGATATTAATGTTGTTTTACTTGTTTCTGTATGTCATAAGTATTTGATACTAATTGATTGCTTTTAATTTGCAATCTGATATAGGAACTACAGAAAGCTCACAAGTTGAGAAGAAATAAAGACAAGATGATAGTCAAGGATGGTGATGGGATCGCTACTCAAGACTGATGGAGTCTATCTTCAAGATTTATCTTAGGATCGAGTAATAGTTATTATGTTCCAGAGTTGTATAAGACATTATGTTTTGGATTATGCAATGGGCATTCTTATAAAGTTTTGAACAATAGTTGTAGTTATTATAAGAATATGTGTTGGATTTACCACAAGTTTCGATGGTTTATTCTTGAAATCTTGATTTAAAATATTACAACATTTATGCTAAACGTCTTAAGAAGACTGATAAGTTCCACATGAATATATCTCTGCCTGGATACATCGGGAATAATCTTCATATAGATGAAGTATTCGATCATCGTGATCGATAAAATACATAATGATGATAAAACCGATAGACAGAAACAAAGTATGGTGGATAAATTAACTTCATTAATATATGTAAAAATGTTTTACTCAGACTGAAATACTTGAATAGTTCAACAGAATTTCAGAATCTATTTGAAGAGTTCAAATATTTTAATGAAGATTAAGGATCATTATGATAATTGATATTGTGCTTCTTCATTTGAAGAAATATATCTAAAGTCATAAGTTTAGCAAGATAGTTTAAATAAAAATGAAATTATTATATCTGCTATTCATAACCGGGGTATAATCGAAATAGCAAAATATACACTGAAATAGAAAACCACGTATAGATCTTGTTAAAATCAAATCATATGAGATATGAACATTATTTAACAAGATGACAGTTGAATTGTAGGTTTATATGATTTCTCCCAATAAAATATCCAAGAGAAAAAAATGTTTGTCACGGATAGACATTGTTTAAGAAAAGGGTTTTCTTGTCAAAGGAATAAGTGGGAGGATGTTATAGCTTGAAAAATTAGTGAATCTTTAACGGTACAAAACTAATCGGAATTTGTTCCGATAAATTATTTACAAGACAAACCGTTAATTTCTACATTAGATGTAGAAAAATTCTAAAAAGCTAAAACATGATCATGAACATCGTTAAATTTATGAAATGACACGACAAAGTTTTTCATATTGTAAGAAGATGAATGTGAATACTACAAGGAAACAAAGGTGGCGCCTAGCTCATATGAAATGGCCCTTGGTCATGCACACCGGAATGAAAATTCAATCAAGTTTGGAACTTAGTTGTTATTTTCTGACAAGTTTAAAACTTGACAATATTTCAAGGAGTGTGAAGTAAAAGAAGGATTTCAAAACAAGTTTCCTTAATTGGGGACAGGATGTATGAATGATACAACCAGAAAAGTTTTTATCCTCGAGATAACCGGATGAATGTGCAAACTTCAAAAATCGTTTGAAGATTTGAACTAGCATTGTATTTTGGACTTGTCCAAAAGTATTTTTTTGTAAAATTCAGTGGGAACTATATAATATTTCTAAGTCATTTATGTAAGACATATCATGAAATAGAAATAATATAAAACTTCCAAGTACTGACAAAATAGTTTTGTAGAACTGAGTGGGAGTTGTATAAAGTTTTTGATCCTATATGTATATGACATATTATGGAATAGAAACAATATAATGTTCCTAAGCACATAACAAAATGATTTTGAAACAAAATTTCCATCAAAGTGTAAAGCAAAATATTGGGCATGAAAGGATCAATGAAGATTGATCAAGATGTCTGATTAAGATAAAAACAAAGTTTATATATATTTTGACAAAATTTTAAAAGGGGAGTTTTAAAATATAGAGAAAATTGTTTTCTCTAAATGTCATATAACTTGATGCTTATATGATAAGCTTGGAAATAAAATTATCTTGATAAGTTATGATATATAATGGCCAAATTATATTTACTAAAAGTTAGTAAATAAAAACACAAAGGATAAAAATTTTATTTCAAGGTATTGAGGTTGAAATTCATTATTAAGAATATAGGAATAGCACAACTTCATAGTTGGGCTATAATAATTCAGAATTATATATGAACAAGTTTGTTGAATCTATAAACGATAAGGATATACGTCTTGAAAACAAGAGATGTTTCATTTTTTATCATGAGTTGTCTTGATATAAATGTTTTGTATGAATAGATGTTGCAAGAGTTGTAAGTGACCCATAAAGGTTATGCAAGAAGAATCTTTATAAAATGGGTTAATTCAAGATATTATCAAGAAGAGTCTTGACATAAGAATATTATGATCGTATTATATTATGAATAAAATATTATGGCTGAAAAGCTAGACGGATTAAGGTCTGAGAAGCAGACAATACCAACACAAATATCACAAAGTTTTGAGTTTGTCAAAACTAATGACGACGGCTCTGCCACAAGCAATGCATTAATAACACAAGATAAGTTGTTAAGTGTTATGCAACTAGATTATTGACTCTAGTGCAAGTGGGAGACTGTTGGAAATATGCCCTAGAGGCAATAATATTGTATTATTATATTTCCATTATTCATAATTAAGAGTTTATATTTCATGCTATAACCGCTATGATCCTGGAATATGTGATTCAGTGGAAAACTCATATGCACGTGTGGAATGATAAACGGTCAAACAATTGGTTCCCGGCCCAGCCTCTAGGACTGGCTCAAGTGTTGTTGGTGATCACGTTTTCCGGATCTTAGGATATCGTTAGGTGCAACGATAGTCCTGAAAACAACATTGAGGGTATGCCGTTCATATTGAATCGACCCAATCTTGTATGTTATACTTTGTGATCATATCTTCAGAAATCATCTGTTATAACACGAAGTGTTAGCATGTGTACTTTAGTTCCTCAGACCATGAGAGTGTCTCGGTTACTTCTTACCAGATGGTGGACTTTGGGGTTGCTCAAACGTCATCTGTAACAAGGTGATCATAACGACAACTTTCAGGTTCACCGGAAAGTTTGACAAGTGAACGAACAACTCGAGAGTGGGATTTGCTCCTCCGATGATGGAGAGATATTCTTAGGGCCCTCTCAGTGTGACGGCATCCATCATCATCTGGCCAGACACAGGTGACTACGTCACGGGGATGCCGAAACACGTCAACGAGAAAGAAGAACAAAATCGGTAATGGGAGCAACGGTATAGTGGGCATGGTGATGACCCAAGAGGATACCGATGCACACCGGGTTGTAAAGTATCGCGAAGCAAAGGGAACGTCACATGATAACCAAAGGTTCACTCGAATATCATTCGTGTAATCATAGGGACCGATATGGATGTCCACGATTCTGCTATCGGTCATTGAACGAAGGGGTTTCGTTCGTGTCTATGGTTTACCAAACCTACGGGGTCACAAGCTTAAGGTAATCACGAAATGCTGAGAGTTAGTGGAACGGGAATGATGAGAATAAATTTGTGAAATAGTTTCATTAATATCCAGAATAGTTCCGAGAGGTTCCGGAAGCGTTTCGGGGTCACCGGAAGGGTTTCGGTGAATATCGGGTTAAATTATATATATAATGCTCTGAAAATGTTTAAAGTATTTTATATATTAATTAAATAGCAATGGGCCTTAAAAGGCCAAGAAAGGGAAGAAGACTTGGGCCATAAATGCCCAAGTGGAGGTGGCGCCCCCCTTTCCTTGTGTGTGTGTGGGGGGCGGGGGGGGGGGGGGGGGGGGGGGGCGAATCCTACTAGGGGTGGGAGTTGGACCCCCCCTAGGCCAGCGCACCAAGGGAGGACCTTCCTTCCTTGGTGGCTGCCCTGTCCTCCCTCCTAAACCTATATATACTAGAAGTTTTCCACCCTTTTGAAGACAAGTTTATGGGTGCCTCTTCTAGTTGATCTAGTTCTAGTTCTAGTTGGTCCTAGACTAATTAGAGCTAGCCCTAGCCACCTCTAATCCTTATAATTAGAAGCCCAGTGTGGTTCTAATCTCCTCCCTCTAATTCTCCGGCGATGATTAGCTCTGGACGGCGAAGCGCTGCCGGATCGTGAAGACCGTACGCTTGCAACCGAGTAGAGAGGACGCGCTTTCGGTCTTCTATTCGAGGGATCGTTCAAGGGCGGTTCGCGGGATCGTCATCATCGTTCGAGGGACTTCGAGGACGATCTACACAGACTCTTCTTCTTCCGCTGCACTCCGGAGTTGGTACCGATCGTTGATCCCAACCCTTATGCATCTTCATATTGATCTTGGTGATCGTAGGTGTGATTTTTTTTGTTTTCTACTATGTTTCCCAACAGGGCGATATATACTAAATCACTTTGTACTCCTTAAAAAGGTCTCTCCCACCTTCTTTGTTGCTGACATGTGCGCCACTTGATGCAACTTGGGAGGTTTTCTCATCTTTCGTAGGTTCATTTTTACCAAACATTTTATCTCTTGAACCATTCGCCAAATCACGAACCGTTTTCACCGTTGGATTTTTTACGTCGATATCTTTGAAACTAGATCAAATGTTAATAGGTTTCAACGAAAAACAAATCCATGGAAAAATTTGAAATAAACCAAAAAGATAAAATAAACAAATGAAAACCGTAAAAAGCAAAATCTGAAAAAGATTGAAAATCGAGAAAACTCAAAAAAAAAAAAGAACCGGGAAGCACACTTTTCACCTTTTTTGAAAGCATGCTTTATCCTTTTCAAAAAGCACAGTTGTGCTTCTCGTGGAAGTATAAACTATACATTTCATTTTTTTTAAACATAGTTGTGCTTCAAATGAAAGCACAAACTTTGCTTTTTTTCGTTTTCGGGGGAAGTACAGGATGGGCTTCTCGCGAAAGCACAACTGTGCTTTTCCCTTTTTGAGAAGCACAGTTGTGCTTTGAAAGCACATACTAATTTTTTTGGGAAGCAGAGATGTGCTTCTTACATAGGCATTGCTTCTCGAGAATAAATTCTCACTAAAACCTAGGAAAATCAATCAAAAACAGAAAAACCTAAAGACAAATAAAACCCGAAAATGAGTGAAAAGCCATAAAATTACGAGGGTGCGCCCAGCGCGCAATACGTGACGGCGGCTGGACAGAGCACTTGATGCGCTCCCAGGCCAAGAAAATGACCTCTACCTCTATGGGAGCCCTCCAAGAGATACCGCTTAATTAGCTGCTCCCTGATACATATCATTCACGCACGCATCCTGCTCGCTAGTTGCGTTAAATGGGAGCCCCTGCGCCCGCTTCAGTTACTGGCGCCCATGCGCCCCGCGAACTGGGCTGGCCCAGGTAGCCATGTACGCTCGTCCCGCACTATCGCAGTGCATCTGGCCTCGTTCACTTTGATCGCTGTTGACCGGTCCACCTTTGACTGGTCAACCATTGACTTTATAAACAAAGAAAAATATCCAAAAAAAGAAAAAAATTGTGAATTTAAAATGTTCTTTCAAAGAAAGTTCACAGACTTCAAAATAGTCCACCGACTAAAAAACGTTCATCCATTTGAAAAAAGTTCATCGATTTTGAAAAAAAACCATCAAATTTGAAAAAAGGTTCATCGAATTTGAAAAAATTTCATCATTTTCAGAAAAAGTTCGCAAAACTTTTTAAAAAGATCATCGGATTTGAAAACAAGTTCACCGATTTTAAAAAAAGTTCATCAGTTTTCAAAAAAAGATCACAAACTTTAAAAAAAGTTCATCGGATTTGAAAAAAGTTCATCAAATTTGAAAAAAAAGTTCACCGATTTTGAAAAAAGTTCATCAGTTTTCAAAAAAAGTTCGCAAACTTTAAAAAAAGTTCATCGGATTTGAAAAAAGTTCACCAAATTTGAAAAAAATGTTCACTAATTTTTTAAAAAGTTGTCGGATTTGGAATAAGTGCATCAAATTTGTAAAAGTTCATCGATTTTGCAAAGTTCACCAGATTTGAAAAAACATTCATCCAATTCGATGAACTTTTTCCTTTGAATTAGAAAATGGGGAAAAAGGAAAAAGAAAAAGGAAAGGAAAGGAAAGGAAAAGAAAAAAGAAGGCGGAACACAAAGGAATAAAAAGGTTACAGATCACCACATCGGTAGGTTGGTCTAGTTGGCTATCGAGGCTAGCATGCACGAGTACGTCGCAGGTTCTAATCCTGTGGCTTGTTCTTTTTTGCGCCAGTTAAAACAGAAAAGGAAGGGAATATGGGCCGGCCCAGCTACGCCGGGGGGGGAGGGGGGGGGGGGGTGCGCCCGTTTGTGTACATTGAAGGAACGGGCGCCCTCTGCGCCGTTTAGGATTTTTCACGTTAAATAGTCGAAATCACTAGTTGATGAGTACTCGTTGCAAAGATCACTCCAACTCCCCTGGTTGCGACAAATGGCGCACATGCAGCGCGCCACTTGTCGCAACCTAGGAGTTTTCCCTTTTTTCGTAGATCCGTTTATTCAAAACGTTTTATCTCTCAAACCGTGCGTCCAAATCTCGAACCGCTTTCACCGTTGGATTCCTTGCGTCGAGATCTTCAAAACTAGATCCCATGTTGATAGGTTTTGACGAACTTTTTTTTTCACGAAAAAAACCGGACGAAAAAACCGACCGGGAGCACGGGTTTCTTCCCTTTTCGAAAGAGGCACGCTCGTGCCTCTCACGAAATCACAACCTTGCCTCTCGCGGAAACAAAACCATGACTCTCGTGGAAGAAAAAAAAAGAGAAAACGCGTTTTTTTTTCCGTTTCCGAGGAGGCACGTCCGTAACTCTCGCGAAAGCACAACCGTGCCTCTCGCAGAAGCAAAACCGTGACTCTCGTGAAAGAAAAATAAAAAGAAAACACGTTTTTTTTCGTTTCCGAGAGGTACGACCGTGACTCTCGCGAAAGCACAACCGTGCCCCTCGCGGAAGCAAAACCGTGACTCTCGCGAAAGAAAAAAAAACAGAAAACGCGTTTTTTTCCGTTTCTGAGAGGCACGGCCGTGACTCTCGCTAAAGCACAACCGTGCCTCTCGCGGAAACAAAATCGTGACTCTCGCGAAAGGAAAAAAATAGAAAACACGTTTTTTTTCCGTTTTCGAGAGGCACGGCCGTGACTCTCGCGAAAGCACACCCGTGCCTCTCGCGGAAGCAAAACCGTGACTCTCGCAGAAGAAAAAAAAAAGAGAAAACGCCTTTTTTTTTCATTTCCGAGAGGCACGGACGCAAAATTTTTTTTTTCAATTTTTTTTTGTCGAAGAGCTAAGGAAGACAGGTGGAAAACCAAAACGTCGAAAAAACCCGGAAAAAATACCGTTTAAAAAGCCGAAAACGCCTGCGGAAAAATAAAAAAAACCAAATTCGGAGGGAGCGCCCAGAGCGCGCCAAGTGATGCTGATCATTGCGAGGCTCCCGAAGGAGCGATCGTTAACTAGTTGCTCTCTTAAATAGTTGCTAGAATGCACAGGAGCATCCCTTTTCCTAGTAGTATTTTGGTTTTCTGGCTGAGTTCGCCTGTTTTCATTTAAAATATTGGAAAAAAGTTATTTCTAAAAACAATTAGTTATAAAAAATGAACACTTTTGAAAGGCAAGAACATTTTTTTGAAAATGATCATTTTTATAAACACAAACATTCGTTGAAAAATGAACATTTCTCAAAAACGTGAAAAGAAATTAGAAAGAGAACATTATTTGAAAAACACAAACATTTTGAGAAAACAGAATCATTTTTGCAAAATATGAACATTTCAATAAGGAAACCATTTTTGAAAAGTGAACATTTTTTTTAAAATATCATTTTCTGTATAACACAAACATTTTTTAGTAGCATGGACGTTTTTGAAAGAGAACATTTTTTGAAAATCAAAAACACTTTTGAACATTTTTTTATTATAACTGAATATTTTTTTAAAGTCAAACATTTTTAAAAGATAAATATTTTATGAAGTTCCAAATAGTTTTTATAAATTCTAAACAATCTTTGAAATTTTCAAACAAGAAAGAAAAAATAAACCAAAACGTTCTAGTAGGTTCGAAGCTCCATCTCACCTTGGATTTGTCAGCCCATCTCGCCTTTGCTCGTTTGCTCCCTATGCGAAGCAACGATGTTTTGACGCAGTGATCATCGAATAGGAAGCGTTCCAACCAAAACCCAAAGACCGATGGTAGATGCAAAATTGAGCGACGGCTAACCGTTCTATCGTGGAGTCGCCTAAGAGCGTCTCCAACAGATGCGCGGTAAGGTGGCGCGCTAGAAAACTTTTACAGTGTCGAAATAGCGTTTTCGCGTGCGAGAGGGACTGGTTGCTTCTTCACGCGCTGCAAATTTTAGCGCGCCGCTATAGCGCTTCATCAGGCATGGTAAATACAGCGCGCGATTAGCCGGCGTTTGGCAAATATGAAACAACACATACCAATTTGACAATATGACGATCTCAAACATAAACAAATATGCAAAATAATGAGTTGGAGCAACATAGCATAGTTCAATTACATGACATAGTTCAAAATCACCCAACCAAGTTCATGACAAATAAGTTCACAGAAACAAATAAAACATTAACAATCATTCCACATCTTCTTCCTCCTCTCCTGAAGACGATTCTTCCTCCTCTTCTCTATTTTCAAGCGCCTCACGTCATTGGGAACTCGGACGGTGCTCGCACTATCTCCAACGGCATCATGCGAAGGCATGTGAGGCACACCGGAAGCCATGCGTCCACCCATGTCACCCGAAGGTGGTCCCATGCCTCCCATGAGAGAGCCAAAACTCATGCCTCCCATGCCTCCCATGGTAGTTCTGAAGCCACCCATGTCTCCTGTAGGTGCTCCCATGCCTCTCATGCCTCCCATGGTAGCTCCGAAGCCACCCATGGCTCCCATGGCGCCCATGGCTCCCATGCTTCTTCCCAAGCCTTCCATGGTAGCTCCCATGCCTCCGAAGCCTCTCATGGTAGCTCCCATGCCTCCCATGCCCATCAATATTTTTTGGACCAAGACTTCATCACGGGAAAGATTAATGAACTCCTTTTGCTATCATCGAAGGTAGATGTGTCCATGAAGAACAAGTACTTCTCTCATTCCAATAATCTAGCTCGCTCCTCCATGGCCAATTTCTTCTCCTTCAATGCCACCTTTCTCTCCTCGGCTGCCACCCTCCTCTCCTCGGCCGCCAATCTCCTCTCCTCGGCCGCCGACTCTTGGCTCCTTGCCATCCTTCTCTCCTCGTTTGCTTCCTTTCTTGCCTTGACAATAGCTTCCATAACATTCTTTATATCATCATCTCCTCCCTTCTTCTTCTTTTCTTTTGCTTTTTTTCTTATCTCCATCTGGCCTTTTCAACTTGGAGTAGGCAACCGAGTTTGGTGTAGGGCTTCTCTTGCCGTCATCACTTGATGCCTCCTCCTCCTCCTCATCATCATCCAAATCAATAGTTCCCTTGTGTTTCTTGCTCTCCTCTAGGACATCACGGGTCTTCCGTTTCTCTTCATCCTTCAACACTTCGTAGCAATGGGGTAACACAAATGCTCTCCCTTTCTTGACCTTGCCTTTCTTGGTCTTCTTCTCTTCTCCTCGAAACAAGTTTTGTGCAATAGTGAGCTACAAAGAAAAGAACAAGTTACCGCTTGAAACACAAAAGATGAAGCATGAACATGGAACATAAAGAAATGCCACTTACCCTATCTCTGTCATTAGTGCCACTTGGGTTTATCGTGTCAATCGACTTCATTGCCGTCGCCCACTTTTGATCGTCGACCACCGGGAGCGAAGAGATCTATTGGTGCGCTCAATTCCACTTTTGTTGTGTGTATCAAAGAACTCCTTCATCCGAAACCAATATGTATCTCTACTTTGGTCCCCTCCAACGTTGGCAAGACGTCTTCGTGAATGGTGTAGTTGCACGCCCTTCCTTTCGGTGCATCGACGATGTAACACCCCTGTGTAATAGCCACTATGATTATCTGCTAATCATGCCAAGTCATCTCATTTGCAGTGCCTAGTCATAGTGGTTAATCTAAACAATTCAAATTCTATTCAGAAAAATCAACTCAAATTCAAAAGTGCAAGATAAATTTGCTCAAACACTATTGGAAAAATGTTCACTAAATAGCAAATAATCCAGAAGCAATTATAAAAATATAAACAAAGATAAGTGAATTAACTAATTGACTCTAACAACATGTAACAGTACCAAAACAGAATTAATTAATCCATTTATAATAACATCAAATTCAAATAAAATCCTTCTTTGCCCAAACAAGTTTTTGGTGACAAGAAATATTGCATTGTAATATTTGGGCCAAGTCCCACATTTTACAAAATAGCAAAAGTGGCCTAACAATTACAAAACAGAAAAGAAATAAAGAAAAAGGCAAAACAGAAATAAGAGAAATAAAACGAGGCACTGTGCACTGGGCCTAAGTGCACAGTGCCCCGAAAACCGGCCCACCTGGCCCATCTCCCTCTTTCCCCATGCGTGTCAGCGCCGCCGTGGTCGAGTGCGCGCTCGCCGGTGCGGCGTCGACACCGCGGCAGCCACCGACGCCGCGAGGGGATAAGGACGGCCCGTTCCTTCCCCCTGGCCTCCTCCTCGTCATTCTCTCCCTCTCTCCAGCTCGCTCCGTCGCCTTCCCTCCCCTCAGATCCAACACCCGAGCGCCGTCGCCGCCGCGTCTCCGTCCTAGCCGCGTCCACCGTCGTCCTCGTGCCTCGCTACCGTGTCCATCGTCTCCGTCATCGTCTTCCTCGTCCACTGGTGGCCGCAGCGGGAGCTTCAAGGCAGCACAGCGCCGGAATCGCCTCGACCCCTTTCGCTTCGGTCGCCGGCGATCTCTGTCGACCACGACGCCCCTGTTGCTACTAACTTGTCGAGGGCTTACGTGTGAGCCGCAAGGTGAGCTCCTCCGTCCCCTGCTCCTCTCCGTTGACCCCTCACGCACCGTAGCTACCTCGTCGCCGTTGCCGTGAGCACGCCGCCGCGGCCATAGCCCCTGTCGTGCTCGCCTGAGCACGGCATCGAACTCCTGGTGCTCCCAGGAGCCCAGCGAGCTCGAGCCCATGGCTCCCCGTGCCCTCTAGACCCTAGCTCGACGAGCGCCCGAATACGCCTCTGCCCACGCTCGTCGCCGGCGTGCTTCCGATGACCAAATGGTCACGGGGCTGAGCCCGTTGTGCTCAACGCCTCGCGCAGCACCTCCCCAGCCCTTCCATTCGCCTTGTTGCGTGCTGATTCACCGTCTCTGTCGCGCACCCGTAAGCACCGCCACCTCCGCCGCTTGCCGGTGCCGTTTCCGGCCATCCCTGCTTCGGCCAGTACCACCACGAGATGCGCGACACCGCCAGCAGTCGAACGTAAGTTGCCGCGCCGCGTTTGAGCCCGTGTACGCAAAACCCGAGCGTCTCCGGCGAGCTCCGCCGCGATTTCGGTCGCTGGAGCAACTCCGGCGATGACGCCGACGTGGCCTGGCAGGTGGGACCCCCCCTGGGTCACTGACTGCGGGCCCGAGGGGCCCAGTTGACTGAGTTGACTCAGTCGACTTTGCTGACTGGGCACTCTGTGTCTATGACATGTGGGCCCCTCTGGTAATTAGGCTAATTAAACGATTTAATAAATAAAAATAATTAGTTTAGTCTAATGCCTCACTGACAGGCAGGGTCCACTCCCCTAATTGCCCTGTTAATTAAATTAGCTCACTGTTAGTCTTAACAGAGACTGACATGTCAGGTTTGACCCTGGTCAGCGTGTCTGTTGACCGCTGACGTCATCCACACGTCATGCTGATGTCATTTTTCTTTTCTGAATATTCTGTTAAATAAATAATTCCAGAAAATGATTTAAATCTTTGAAAATTAATAACTTTTAAACCGTAGTCGGATCGAAAAATTTAAAACATGAAAGTTGATCAGAACGACGAGACGAATCTGATCGTGTCGTCTGTTTCGATGCCGGAACCCCCTACGTAGGTGAAACCGCAACTTCGAGGCCGAATCCGATATATGAATAGTGCAAAATCACCGGATAATAAATCCCACACTAATCCTGAAGTAACTAAAATGACTTAGGTGCATATTTAGGCAACCCTGCACTGCATCTTAGCATAGCATGTCTTGTATCGCATCATTTGCTGTGCATTTATATGTTTCTTCCCCCTCTTCTCTCTCGATAGACCCCGACGTCGACGTAGCTCCCGAGACTGACGCAGCTCCGGAGGTCGACTACGCTCCAGACGATCAGACCCTTGCCGCCGAGCTTCCAGGCAAGCACCCCCCTTTTGAGCATTCCGATATCGCCCATTCTCTTCTCTCTTATGCTTGCATTAGAATCTGCTGCTGTTACTGTATCCTATATCTGTTGCATAGCCTGTTTCTTGTAACCTGCTATTGTTACCTACCTGCTTATCCTAACTATTTAGTATAGTATGGGTAGAGACCTATCAGAGACCCCACCTTATCCCGACTGCCCTGCTGGATTAACAGAAGACCCGAGCAACGGGATCGAAGACCAGGCACCGGCACCGCACATCACTTCCCCTTAGTTGCTCGACACTACTGGGTTACTATCGAGTGCCAAGGGTGATACCTCGTCAACACTTCTGATGATAACCCTGTAGGTTAGTTAATCGGACGTGGTCAGTGAGGGTGATTCCTCCTACACCACCCCCGATAACGACATCGTCATGCAACGACTCAAGTGTGGACGTCGAGGGTGATTCCTCTTACGTTCACCTTGACGATTAAGTTAGGTGGGGATCCAACGAGGGTGATGCCTCGGATTCCTACTGGATGTGGTAGCCACACGGATGACTTTACATTACTGATGATACTGATCATGCTGGATAAAGACGGGTCGGCCCTGAGGGGTACCCGCGCGAGCTTAATTGCGAGAGATGTGGAGTCGGGTGGACCTGGATGGTGCCTGAGTAATGAATACGAGGCGTGGCCGGGCATTCCTAGCCCTTGCCGCAAGTCCTCGAGACGGGGCGACGGGGTCACATCTTTCGTGAGTCTCTGCTCGTTACCGCACTACCAACACACTAACGGTTTGGATATTTGATCCGAGGGGCCTCTGGCCTGATAGCACTAACCATCACGTGGGCATAGTATGGGCGTTCTGCGTCGTATACTTCAGCCGAAGCTTAATGGACGTCAGCGACTGAGCGGCGCGCGCCGAGTTGGACTGGTTACGCAACTGCGCTTGTATTAAGGGGTTGCTAGGTCTGCTCTCGGCCGCCTGACGCAACGTGCAGGAGTTCCCGGGGCGATGGCCCAAGACCCCTGGGGGCATAGGTTAGTCCGGCGTGCTGACCTCTCTATTAAGTATTTGGTCGGGTTGCGGCATATCGTTTGGCCGAGGCCGGGCATGACCCAGACAAGTGTGTCCGACCGGAGTTAATCGAGCGTGGTGGGTAAGTTGGTGCACCCCTGCAGGGAAGAAACAATCTTTCGATAGCCTGTCCTACGGTAACGGACACTCAGAGTTCTATCCCGATCGGTACAACTAGAACTGGTGACTTGAGATGATAATGGATAGTATGGCTCTGGGATTGCTTTCTCGCAGGGAGTCGAGGAAGAATCTCTGGGCGAGGTTGATGATACTACAACTACTTTACATTATGTTAATCTGCACTCTTCTAATGCTGCAAGACCGATGAAGATGATTGAAGATGCTAGTCTTCGATAGGACTAGGCTCTCCCCTCTATTCTGGCATTTCTGCAGCCCAGTCCACATATACAACCCTCCTTTGAAAATGTTGCATATGTAGTGTAGATCCTTGCTTGCTGAGTACTTCGGATGAGTACTCACGTTTGCTTTACTTTCTTTTCTCCCCATATCCATATGTCGCCACCAGATGACGGAGCCCCTGAGATAGCTGCCCCCGTCAACGACTACGGCTACTACTACTACCCTCCCGGCGAGTACTACTACGAGGAGCCGACTGACGACCAGGAGTAGGTTCGGAGGGTCCTAGGCAGGAGGCCTACGCCTTTCGATCGTAGTATTTTCATTTTTGCCCCGCCTTTTTAAAGGCCTATTTGTTTCTCTGTAATATCTGTACCCAGATATATGATGCTTTCGCTGACACTTGTATGCCATCGAGTTATGTATTAGAGCCCTCGAGTTCCAGGCTTGTAATATAAAGCTTGTATGACTTTATTTATGTTTTAGAGTTGTGTTGTGATATCTTCAAGTGAGTCCTTAGGCTTGATCGTGTGCATTTGCGTGTATGATTAGTGCACGATTAAGCCGGGGTCGTCATAGGTTGGTATCAGAGCCGACTGCCTCTAGGAATCCCCCTATCCAATTCCTTGGCCGAATTTGAGTCTAGAAACCGAAAACTATTTTACTAACTTGGTTGTGTGGCTTACGGGCCCACGTCGCCAACTGGGTGGTATTAGGATCTTTTATTTCTCGTCTTTACTCTGGGACTCAGATCACTCTTCTATTCGGGTTAAATAAATTTGCTAACGCCGACACTTAGGATCTCGTAAATTCCATCCATTCGCAGAGCTGGATTTCTGTGCGATTTCCCTATCATTGATCTGATTAGTCTGATAATCATTTTCCTTTCCATTGTTTTATTTAACCTTTTCTCTTCGTGATCTGTTATATCCCTCATCATCGTATGACAACTCTGAACTTCCTCTGTTTCAGATGGATCGTTTGTTTCCACCGCGCCCTACGACGCAGCTTGTGCTTCGCACTTTGGCTCGTGATGTCCCTGGGTTTCCAGCTGTTCTGATCGCTCTCTTGACCAGACTGGGTAACCGCTGGTAACCGCGAGTTCAACCAGGAGCAGTACTATGCTGATGTTCGCATCTATGATCAGCAGGATAACTCAGACACTGAGCTGTACCTTTTCCACGGTATCGGCGTGACGATTGAGATGGCAGTCCATGATGCTGCCTACTCTGTTGTCGCACGTCTCTGAGGAGAGCACAACGCTAGCTTGGATGCTTTTGAGTTTCGATACATTCCGTATGCCCCTACTGGAGACGGTACTGGATACTACACGGCTATCTGTGCCCCGTACGAGCCTCGTCGCTACGATCCGCGAGTTCTGATTTAGTGTACTCAGGCTCTGGATCGCACTATTCGGGCTCTTGCCATCGAGTTGTTTGCCACTCGAGTACGACTCTACGAGGCTATGACGTAGTTGCTACCAACTGTTCGTGCAGGGATACATCCGGAGCAGATCCTTTACCCGCGCAGGACCGAGATGCCACCAGGGATCGATTGGCCTGCTGTGGGAGGTCACACACCTGCACGTGGACCTCTTCTTTCAGCTCGAGACCGGGTTCTGCATCAGAGTGCACATGGAGCACAGGATCCTTCTGCGACAAACGTCCGTCGTCCGCACTTGTAGCTACCCCGTTTTAGTGGTTTTCTCCGACGTTGATGTAGCCTTTGCTATGTCTCGTTGTGTACTTCCTTACCGCGTGCCTGCGCGCCGCCTAGCATGTCTAGCTTTTGAATTTGTGCCGTTATGCTGCCCGAATGTAACCGACTCTGTATGGATCTGTATGACTTAATGACTACTATTAAGCATCTGTTGTACTACTTAAATTCCATCGCGTTACATCATGCATGTTGCTAAACACTCGCAATGGCTTCTGCTAAACTACCCCTGTTGAATTTAGCAGGATGGGTGATAACAATCCACCACCGCCGCCACCGCCTGACTATATGGCTGCTATGATGCAACAGTTTGAACTCAACCGTCAGTTCATGACGGGAATTATGGAACAGTTCCCTCGCCCCAATGCCAACCATCAGCCAGCTTCAATTACGCTGCCAGAGTTTGTGCATCTCAACCCATCGGTATTCCGCAACACAGTTAATCCGCTGGATGCCGATGACTGGCTGCGTGACATCTTCTATGAGATGGAGTCAGCTGATGTTCCCCCTGTCAGCTATGTCACATTCGCGACATACTTCCTGAAGGGACCCGCAACACAATGGTGGGCCACTCACCGACATACCCTACCTCCTGGAACTGTCGTTACCTGGGTGGAATTCAAGGCTGCTTTTCATGCCCGGTACATTCCACAAGGAGTTATAAATCGGAAGAAGGCCGAGTTCCGCAGCCTTGTTCAAGGCAACAAGACTGTGGAGGTTTATCAGCAAGAGTTCCTTGACCTGTCTCGCTATGCTGAAGAAGACATCCCCACTGATGCTCGTAGGCAGGAGAAGTTCCGTGAAGGGCTACACCATGACATTCAGCTAGCCCTGCTTGTCCAAGACTTTCCTGACTTCGTCACCTTGGTGAACAAGGCCATCATGGTCGAGACTGGTCTGAAGAAGCACAAAGAAGTGACCAGACGCACTCGTGAAGCGGGCTCATCTTCGGGCTCGTCTTCCCAGAAGCGCCGCATATGGATTCCACAGAGCATGTATCGTCCAACAGCTCCGGTGTACAGGCCTTCATATGCCGCACCTCGTCTGCCTCCTCCACCACCGAGGCAGCCTCTTCGACCTCCGCCACCTCGAGCTCCCGCACCATGTCCTGACAGTGGACTCTGCTTCAAGTGTGGCCAGCCAGGACACCGTGCTAGAGATTGCTCTCAGAATCAGAATCAGTTAGCACTTCCTTCTGTCGGCCGTGGTAATGGCCGTGGGAATTCTCAGCCTCGCTACAGCAATGTTAGGCCTTCTTATGGTCGTGGACAGAACTATCACGTCAACATGGCTGAAGCTCAAGATCAACCTGAAACCCTGATGGGTACACTTCTTGTTAACTGCATCTGTTTTATTTGATTCAGGAGCATCGCATTCATTCATGTCAGAACATTTTGCACTCATGCATGGCGTTAGAAGTGAAGCGCTACACCATTCTTTAGCTGTGAACACTCCCGCGGGCCAATGCCGAGCCTTCGTGTTCAGCCCCGATGTCATCATTGACATTGAAGGGTTAAAGTTCTGCGCTTCTCCCATTATACTCTAGTCTTCTTCGATTGACCTTATACTGGGAATGGATTGGTTGAAGGCTCACTATGCCTCAATTAATTGTGCCAGTAAAGTTGTACACCTCCTTCATCCATCATATGAGTTAGTGAATTACCGAGCTCATATCACTCAGAACGCCGAGGCTCAGATTTATGCCTTGAATGTGTTGAACGCTTCTCCACTTGAGGGGATCGAAAACGTTCTAGTCGTCTGCGAATTCCAGGATGTTTTTCCAGAAGAACTTCCAGGCATACCCCCTGCTAGAGCTGTCGAGTTTGTCATTGACTTGAAGCCTGGCACCACTCCTATTGCAAAGCGTCCTTACAAGACGCCACCGCACCACCTTCTCGAGCTTAAGGAAGAAATCGATAAATCACTTAAGAAGGGTTTCATCTGTCCCAAATCCTCTGCCTAGGGAGCACCGTCTCTCTTTGTCAAGAAGAAAGATGGTACGAATAGGTTGGTCCAAGATTACCGTCCTATCAACCAGGCAACCATTCAGAATAAATATCCGCTTCCCCGGATCAATGACTTATATGATCAACTTGCTGGATCATCGGTGTTCTCTAAACTCGACTTGAGGTTGGGTTATCACCAGATCCGTGTCCGCGAAAAGGATATTCTGAAGACTGCATTTGTTACTCGTTATGGCTCCTATGAATACACCGTCATGTCATTTGGCCTAACGAATGCTCCCGCTACGTTCTCCCGCCTGATGAATTATATATTCATGGATTACCTCGACAAGTTCGTCGTGGTATATCTGGATGATATTCTAGTATATTCGAAGAATAAGGAAGAACATGCCGAACATCTTCGCCTTGTTCTGGAGAGGCTTCGAGAGCACAAGTTGTATGCCAAGTACTCCAAATGTGAATTCTGGCTTTCTGAAGTAACCTACCTTGGACATGTGATTTCCAAGGACGATATTGCCGTTAACCCGGACCGTGTTCAGGCTATTCTTGACTGGACTCCTCCGAAGAATGCCAAGCAAGTCCGAAGTTTTCTCGGCCTTGCAAGTTATTGCCGTCGATTTGTCGAGAACTTTTCCAAGATTGCCAAGCCCCTGACTAATCTGCTCCACAAAGGCTTTAAGTTTGAGTGGAAAGACAAATGTCAGGAGAGTTTCCAGACCCTTAAGGACAAGCTTACTTCTGCTCTAGTGCTTGCTCCTCCTGATTCTCGCAAGGACTTTGTGATATATTGTGACGCCTCTCGTCAAGGATTAGGCTGTGTCCTAATGCAAGAACGAAAAGTGATTGCATATGCCTCGCGACAATTGCGTCCTCATGAAGAAAACTATCCAATACATGATCTTGAACTTGCTGCTGTGATTTATGCTTTGAAGCAGTGGCGACATTACCTTCTTGGTAACCGGTGTGAGATTTATACCAATCATCAAAGTTTGAAGTATTTGTTCACTCAACCGGATCTGAATCTCCGTCAAGAGCGATGGTTGGAAACAATCACGGACTATGACTGTGGTATTTCTTATACCCCTGGCAAGGGTAACGTTATGGCTGATGCCTTGAGCCGCAAGTCCTATTGCAACAACCTCATGGTTAGGCGAGCTCAACCTCGTCTTTATGCAGAACTGAGTCAGCTGAATCTGCGAATTGTTCCCCAGGGTTCGCTTAAAAACCTTGTGGTACAGCCAGATCTTGAGAAGGCTATAAAGATTGCGCAAGCCAAAGATGCGGAAGTTGATCTAATGAAGAAAGAACTTCACCTTGATAAGTACAGGGATTTCTCGATTGCAGAAGACGGAACCTTGTATTTCAGAGATAGAATTGTCGTTCCTCGTTTCGAGCTTATGACAGACAAGGTTATGAAGGAAGCTCATGATACACCGCTGTCCATCCATCCGGGTAGCACCAAGATGTATCGCGATCTTCGACAGAGGTACTGGTGGTCTAGAATGAAGCAGAACATTGCTCGATATGTTGCTGAATGTGACGTATGTCGTCGCGTGAAAGCAGAACATCAGAAGCCTGCTGGAATTCTTCAACCACTCCCTATTCCTTTGTGGAAGTGGGATAAAGTGCAAATGGATTTCATTACTGGTCTTCCCAAGTCTCAGAAAGGTCACGATGCTATTCTTGTCGTCGTCGACCAACTTTCCAAGGTTGCACATTTTCTGACTGTCAAGGAGACTATCACCGCTAGTCAGCTAGCAGAGCTGTATATCTCCATAATCGTTTCACTCCACGGTATTCCGAAGGAGATCAGTTTGGACCGTGGCGGTCTTTTCACCTCCAAGTTCTGGGAAAGCTTTCAAGAAGCTATGGGAACTCACATTACCTGGAGTTCAACTTATCATCCTCAATCCCAAGGCCAAGTTGAACGAGTTAATCAAGTGCTTGAAGATATGCTTTGGGCTTGTGTTATATCATTCGGTAAGAAGTGGGAGGAATCTCTCCCGTTTACCGAATTCTCTTATAATAACAGCTATCAAGCCAGCTTGAAAATGGCCCCCTTCGAAGTGCTATACGGACGTAAATGTCGAACCCCTCTGAATTGGTCAGAAACTGGGGAACGACCTCTCGTGGGACCGGACATTATTCAGCATGCCAAAGAACAAGTCAGAATTGTCCGAGAAAATCTCAAGGCGGCTCAGGACCGCCAGAAGAGCAATTATGATCGCAAACGATGGGGCTTGACCTATCAACCAGGTGATCAAGCTTATCTCCGTGTTACTCCTATGAAGGGCACTCGTCGTTTCGGAATCAAGGGCAAGCTAGCTCCTCGCTATATTGGTCCCTTTCGCATAGTTGCCAGACGTGGACAGGTGGCATATAAATTGGAGTTGCCACCGCAATTCTCTCATATCCACGACGTCTTCCATGTGTCACAACTTCGTAAATGCTTCAAGGAATCTCCACACAGAGCAATGGATCATGAGATGCTCGAGCTGTAAGATGATCTTTCTTATAAGGAGCATCCGATCCGCATTCTCGATGAAGCTGAACGTCGGACACGTCAGAAGACGACCAAGTTCCTGAAAGTGCAGTGGTCGAATCACACTGAAGATGAAGCCACCTGGGAACGCGAGGATCGTCTTCGGGAAGAATATCTCGACCTCTTTCCTTCTACCTCCTAAATTCTCGGGACGAGAATTTCTTTTAGAGGAGGAGAATTTGTAACGCCCCTGTGTAATAGCCACTGTGATTATCTGCTAATAATGCCAAGTCATCTCATTTGCAGTGCCTAGTCATAGTAGTTAATCTAAACAATTCAAATTCTATTCAGAAAAATCAACTCAAATTCAAAAGTGCAAAATAAATTTGCTCAAACACTATTGGAAAAATGTTCACTAAATAGCAAATAATCCAGAAGCAATTATAAAAATATAAACAAAGATAAGTGAGTTAACTAATTGACTCTAACAACATGTAACAACACCAAAACAGAATTATTTAATCCATTTATAATAATATCAAATTCAAATAAAATCCTTCTTTGCCCAAACAAGTTTTTGGTGACAAGAAATATTGCATTGTAATATTTGGGCCAAGTCCCACATTTTACAAAATAGCAAAAGTGGCCTAACAATTACAAAGCAGAAAAGAAATAAAGAAAAAGGCAAAACAGAAATAAGAGAAATAAAACGAGGCACTGTGCACTGGGCCTAAGTGCACAGTGCCCCGAAAACCGGCCCACCTGGCCCATCTCCCTTTTCCCCCATGCGTGTCAGCGCCGCCGTGGTCGAGCGCGCGCTCGCCGGTGCGGCGTCGACACCGCGGCAGCCACCGACGCCGCGAGGGGATAAGGACGGCCCGTTCCTTCCCCCTGGCCTCCTGCTCGTCATTCTCTACCTCTCTCTAGCTCGCTCCGTCACCTTCCCTCCCCTCAGATCCAACACCCGAGCGCCGTCGCCGCCGCGTCTCCGTCCTAGCCGCGTCCACCGTCGTCCTCGTGCCTCGCTACCGTGTCCATCACCTCCGTCATCGTCTTCCTCGTCCACTGGTGGCCGTAGCGGGAGCTTGGAGGCAGCACAGCGCCGGAATCGCCTCGACTCCTTTCGCTTCGGTCGCCGGCGATCCCCGTCGACCACGACGCCCCTGCTGCTACTAACTTGTCGAGGGCCTACATGTGAGCCGCAAGGTGAGCTCCTCCGTCCCCTGCTCCTCTTCGTTGACCCCTCACGCACCGTAGCTACCTCGTCGCCATTGCCGTGAGCACGCCGCCGCGGATCGCCTCGCCGCCGTGGCCATAGCCCCTGTCGTGCTCTTCTAAGCACGGCATCGAACTCCTGGTGCTCCCAGGAGCCCAAGGAGCTGGAGCCCATGCCTCACCGTGCCCTCTAGCCCCTAGCTCGACGAGCGCCTGAATGCGCATCTACTCACGCTCGTCGCCGACGTGCTTTCGATGACCAAATGGTCACGGGGCTGAGCCCGTTGTGCTCAACGCCTCGCGCAGCACCTCCCCAGCCCTTCCATTCGTCTTGTTGCGCGCTGATTCACCGTCTCCGTCGCGCACCCGTAAGCACCGCCGCCTTCGCCGCTCGCCGGCGCCATTTCCGGCCATCCCTGCTTCGGCCAGTACCACCACGAGATGCGCGACACCGCCAGCAGTCGAACGCAAGTTGCCGCCCCGCGTTTGAGCCCGTGTACGCAAAACCCGAGCGTCTCCGGCGAGCTCCGCCGCGATTTTGGTCGCCGGAGCAACTCCGATGACAACGCCGATGTGGCCTGGCAGGTGGGACCCCCCTAGGTCACTGACTGCGGGCCCGAGGGGCCCAGTTGACTGAGTTGACTCAGTCAACTTTGCTGACAGGGCACTCTGTGTCTATGACATGTGGGCCCCTCTAGTAATTAGGCTAATTAAATGATTTAATAAATAAAAATAATTAGTTTAGTCTAATGCCTCACTGACAGGCAGGGTCCACTCCCCTAATTGCCCTGTTAATTAAATTAGCTCAATGTTAGTCTTAACAGAGACTGGCAAGTGGGTCCCACTGGACCCACATGTCAGGTTTGACCCTGGTCAGCGTGTCTGTTGACCGCTGACGTCATCCACACGTCATGCTGACGTCATTTTTCTTTTCTGAATATTCTGTTAAATAAATAATTCCAGAAAATGATTTAAATCTTTGAAAATTAATAACTTTTAAACCGTAGTCGGATCGAAAAACTTAAAACATGAAAGTTGATCAGAACGACGAGACGAATCTGATCGTGTCGTCTGTTTCGATGCCGGAACCCTCTACGTAGGTGAAACCGCAACTTTGAGGCCGAATCCGGTATATGAATAGTGCACAATCACGGGATAATAAATCCCACACTAATCCTGAAGTAACTAAAATGACTTAGGTGCATATTTAGGCAACCCTGCACTGCATCTTAGCAGAGCATGCCCTGTATCGCATTGTTTGCTGTGCATTTATATGTTTCTTCCCCCTCTTCTCTCTCGATAGACCCCGACGTCGACGTAGCTCCCGAGGCTGACGCAGCTCCGGAGGTCGACTACGCTCCAGATGATCAGACCCTTGCCGCCGAGCTTCCAGGCAAGCACCCCCCTTTTGAGCATTCCGCTATCGCCCATTCTCTTCTCTCTTATGCTTGCATTAGAATCTGCTGCTGTTACTGTATCCTATATCTGTTGCATAGCCTGTTTCTTGTAACCTGCTATTGTTACCTACCTACTTATCCTAACTATTTAGTATAGTCTGGGTAGAGACCTATCAGACACCCCACCTTATCCCGACTACCCCGCTGGATTAACAGAAGACCCGAGCAACGGGATCGAAGACCAGGCACCGGCACCGCACATCACTTCCCCTTAGTTGCTCGACACTACTGGGTTACTATCGAGTGCCGAGGGTGATACCTCGTCAATACTTCTGACGATAACCTTGTAGGTTAGTTAATCGGACGTGGTCAGTGAGGGTGATTCCTCCTACACCACCCCCGATAACGACATCGTCGTGCAACGACTCAAGTGTGGACCTCGAGGGTGATTCCTCTTATGTTCACCTTGACGATTAAGTTAGGTGGGGATCCAACGAGGGTGATGCCTCGGATTCCTACTGGATGTGGTAGCCACACGGATGACTTTACATTACTGATGATACTGATCATGCTGGATAAAGACAGGTCGGCCCTGAGGGGTACCCGCGCGAGCTTAATTGCGAGAGATGTGGAGTCGGGTGGACCTGGATGGTGCCCGAGTAATGAATACGAGGCGTGGCCGGGCATTCCTAGCCCTTGCCGCAAGTCCTCGAGACGGGGCGACGGGGTCACATCTTTCGTGAGTCTCTGCTCATTATGCACTACCAACACACTAACGGTTTGGATATTTGATCCGAGGGGCCTCTGGCCTGATAGCACTAACCATCACGTGGGCATAGTATGTGCGTTCTGCGTCGTATACTTCAGCCGAAGCTTAATGGATGTCAGCGACTGAGCGGCGCGCGCCGAGTTGGACTGGTTACGCAACTGCGCTTGTATTAAGGGGTTGCTAGGTCTGCTCTCGGCCACCTGACGCAACATGCAGGAGTTCCCGGGGCGATGGCCCAAGACCCCTGGGGGCATAGGTTAGTCCGGCGTGCTGACCTCTCTTTTAATTATTTGGTCGGGTTGCGGCATATCATTTGGCCGAGGCCGGGCATGACCCAGACAAGTGTGTCCGGCCGGAGTTAATTGAGCGTGGTGGGTAAGTTGGTGCACCCCTGCAGGGAAGAAACAATCTTTCGATAGCCTGTCCTACGGTAACGGACACTCGGAGTTGTATCCCGATCGGTACAACTAGAACTGGTGACTTGAGATGATAATGGATAGTATGGCTCTGGGATTGCTTTCTCGCAGGGAGTCGAGGAAGAATCTCTGGGCGAGGTTGATGATACTACAACTACTTTACATTATGTTAATCTGCACTCTTCTAATGCTGCAAGACCGATGAAGATGATTGAAGATGCTAGTCTTCAATAGGACTAGGCTCTCCCCTCTATTCTGGCATTTCTGCAGCCCAGTCCACATATACAGCCCTCCTTTGAAAATGTTCCATATGTAGTGTAGATCCTTGCTTGCTGAGTACTTCGGATGAGTACTCACGTTTGCTTTACTTTCTTTTTCTCCCCATATCCATATGTCGCCACCAGATGACGGAGCCCCTGAGATAGCTGCCCCCGTCGACGACTATAGCTACTACTACTACCCTCCCGGCGAGTACTACTACGAGGAGCCGACTGACGACCAGGAGTAGGTTCGGAGGGTCCTAGGCAGGAGGCCTACGCCTTTCGATCGTAGTATTTTCATTTTTGCCCCACCTTTTTAAAGGCCTATTTGTTTCTCTGTAATATCTGTACCCAGATATCTGATGCTTTGGCTGACACTTGTATGCCATCGAGTTATGTATTCGAGCCCTCGAGTCCCTGGATTGTAATATAAAGCTTGTATGACTTTATTTATGTTTTAGAGTTGTGTTGTGATATCTTCAAGTGAGTCCTTACGCTTGATCGTGTGCATTTGCGTGTATGATTAGTGCACGATTAAGCCGGGGTCGTCACAGGTTGGTATCAGAGCCGACTGCCTCTAGGAATCCCCCTATCCAATTCCTTAGCCGAAGTTGAGTCCAGAAACCGAAAACTATTTTACTAACTTGGTTGTGTGGCTTACGGGCCCACGTCGCCAACTGGGTGGTATTAGGATCTTTTATTCCTCGTCTTTACTCTGGGACTCTGATCACTCTTCTATTCGGGTTAAATAAATTTGCTAACGCCGACACTTAGGATCTCGTAAATTCCATCCATCCGGAGAGCTGGATTTCTGTGCGATTTCCATGTCATTGATCTGATTAGTCTGATAATCATTTTCCCTTCCATTGTTTTATTTAACCTTTTCTCTTCGTGATCTGTTATAGACAACTCTGAACTTCCTCTGTTTCAGATGGATCGTTTGTTTCCACCGCGCCCTACGACACAGCTTGTGCTTCGCACTTGGGCTCGTGATGTCCCTGGGTTTCCAGCAGTTCTGATCGCTCTCTTGACCAGACTGGGTTCCGCTGGTACCCCAAGTACATGGTCTACGAGGTTTACCGCGAGTTCAACCAGGAGCAGTACTATGCTGATGTTCGCATCTATGATCAGCAGGATAACTCAGACACTGAGCTGTACCTTTTCCACGGTATCGGCGTGACGATTGAGATGGCAGTCCATGATGCCGCCTACTCTGCTGTCGCACGTCTCCGAGGAGAGCACAACACTAGCTTGGATGCTTCTGAGTTACGATACATTCCGTATGCCCCTGCTGGAGACTCTACTGGATACTACACGGCTATCTGTGCCCCGTACGAGCCTCGTCGCTACGATCCGCAAGTTCTGATTTAGTGTACTCAGGCTCTGGATCGCACTGTTCGGGCTCTTGCCGTCGAGTTGTTTGCCACTCGAGTACGACTCTACGAGGCTATGACGCAGTTGCTACCAGCTGTTCGTGCAGGGATACATCCGGAGCAGATCCTTTACCCGCGCAGGACCGAGATGCCACCAGGGATCGATTGGCCTACTGTGGGAGGTCACACACCTGCACGTGGACCTCTTCTTTCAGCTCGAGACCGGGTTCTGCATCAGAGTGCACATGGAGCACAGGATCCTTCTGCGACGAACGTCCGTCGTCCGCACTTGCAGCTACCCCGTTTCAGTGGTTTTCTCCGACGTTGATGTAGCCTTTGCTATGTCTCGTTGTGTACTTCCTTACTACGTGCCTGCGCGCCGCCTAGCATGTCTAGCTTTTGAATTTGTCCCGTTATGCTGCCCGAATGTAACCGACTCTGTATGGATCTGTATGACTTAATGACTACTATTAAGCATCTGTTGTACTACTTAAATTCCATCGCGTTACATCATGCATGTTGCTAAACACTCGCAATGGCTTCTGCTAAACTACCCCTGTTGAATTTAGCAGGATGGGTGATAACAATCCACCACCGCCGCCACCGCCTGACTATATGGCTGCTATGATGCAACAGTTTGAACTCAACCGTCAGTTCATGACGGGAATTATGGAACAGCTCCCTCGCCCCAATGCCAACCATCAGCCAGCTTCAATTACGCTGCCAGAGTTTGTGCGTCTCAACCCATCGGTATTCCGCAACACAGTTAATCCGCTGGATGCCGATGACTGGCTGCGTGACATCTTCTATGAGATGGAGTCAGCTGATGTTCCCCCTGTCAGCTATGTCACATTCGCGACATACTTCCTGAAGGGACCCGCAACACAATGGTGGGCCACTCACCGACATACCCTACCTCCTGGAACTGTCGTCACCTGGGTGGAATTCAAGGCTGCTTTTCATGCCCGGTACATTCCACAAGGAGTTATAGATCGGAAGAAGGCCGAGTTCCGCAGCCTCGTTCAAGGCAACAAGACTGTGGAGGCTTATCAGCGAGAGTTCCTTGACCTGTCTCGCTATGCTGAAGAAGAAATCCCCACTGATGCTCGTAGGCAGGAGAAGTTCTGTGAAGGGCTACACCATGACATTCAGCTAGCCCTGCTTGTCCAAGACTTTCCTGACTTCGCCACCTTGGTGAACAAGGCCATCATGGTCGAGACTGGTCTGAAGAAGCACAAAGAAGTGACCAGATGCACTCGTGAAGCGGGCTCATCTTCCCAGAAGCGCCGCATATGGATTCCACAGAGCATGTATCGTCCAACAGCTCCGGTGTACAGGCCTTCATATGCCGCACCTCGTCTGCCTCCTCTACCACCGAGGCAGCCTCTTCGAGCTCCGCCACCTCGAGCTCCCGCACCATGTCCTGACAGTGGACTCTGCTTCAAGTGTGGCCAGCCAGGACACCGTGCTAGAGATTGCTCTCAGAATCAGAATTGGTTAGCACTTCCTTCTATCGGCCGTGGTAATGGCCGTGGGAATTCTCAGCCTCGCTACAACAATGTTAGGCCTTCTTATGGTCGTGGACAGAACTATCACGTCAACATGGCTAAAGCTCAAGATCAACCTGAAACCCTGATGGGTACACTTCTTGTTAATTCTGTAACTGTATCTGTTTTATTTGATTCAGGAGCATCGCATTCATTCATGTCAGAACATTTTGCACTCATGCATGGCGTTAGAAGTGAAGCGCTACACCATTCTTTAGCTGTGAACACTCCCGCGGGCCAATGCCGAGCCTTCGTGTTCAGCCCCGATGTCATCATTGACATTGAAGGGTTAAAGTTCCGCGCTTCTCCCATTATACTCTAGTCTTCTTCGATTGACCTTATACTGGGAATGGATTGGTTGAAGGCTCACTATGCCTCAATTAATTGTGCCAGTAAAGTTGTACACCTCCTTCATCCATCATATGAGTTAGTGAATTACCGAGCTCATATCACTCAGAACGCCGAGGCTCAGATTTATGCCTTGAATGTGTTGAACGCTTCTCCACTTGAGGGGATCGAAAACGTTCCAGTCGTCTGCGAATTCCAGGATGTTTTTCCAGAAGAACTTCCAGGCATACCCCCTGCTAGAGCTGTCGAGTTTGTCATTGACTTGAAGCCTGGCACCACTCCTATTGCAAAGCGTCCTTACAAGACGCCACCGCACCACCTTCTCGAGCTTAAGGAAGAAATCGATAAATCACTTAAGAAGGGTTTCATCTGTCCCAAATCCTCTGCCTAGGGAGCACCGTCTCTCTTTGTCAAGAAGAAAGATGGTACGAATAGGTTGGTCCAAGATTACCGTCCTATCAACCAGGCAACCATTCAGAATAAATATCCGCTTCCCCGGATCAATGACTTATATGATCAACTTGCTGGATCATCGGTGTTCTCTAAACTCGACTTGAGGTTGGGTTATCACCAGATCCGTGTCCGCGAAAAGGATATTCTGAAGACTGCATTTGTTACTCGTTATGGCTCCTATGAATACACCGTCATGTCATTTGGCCTAACGAATGCTCCCGCTACGTTCTCCCGCCTGATGAATTATATATTCATGGATTACCTCGACAAGTTCGTCGTGGTATATCTGGATGATATTCTAGTATATTCGAAGAATAAGGAAGAACATGCCGAACATCTTCGCCTTGTTCTGGAGAGGCTTCGAGAGCACAAGTTGTATGCCAAGTACTCCAAATGTGAATTCTGGCTTTCTGAAGTAACCTACCTTGGACATGTGATTTCCAAGGACGATATTGCCGTTAACCCGGACCGTGTTCAGGCTATTCTTGACTGGACTCCTCCGAAGAATGCCAAGCAAGTCCGAAGTTTTCTCGGCCTTGCAAGTTATTGCCGTCGATTTGTCGAGAACTTTTCCAAGATTGCCAAGCCCCTGACTAATCTGCTCCACAAAGGCTTTAAGTTTGAGTGGAAAGACAAATGTCAGGAGAGTTTCCAGACCCTTAAGGACAAGCTTACTTCTGCTCTAGTGCTTGCTCCTCCTGATTCTCGCAAGGACTTTGTGATATATTGTGACGCCTCTCGTCAAGGATTAGGCTGTGTCCTAATGCAAGAACGAAAAGTGATTGCATATGCCTCGCGACAATTGCGTCCTCATGAAGAAAACTATCCAATACATGATCTTGAACTTGCTGCTGTGATTTATGCTTTGAAGCAGTGGCGACATTACCTTCTTGGTAACCGGTGTGAGATTTATACCAATCATCAAAGTTTGAAGTATTTGTTCACTCAACCGGATCTGAATCTCCGTCAAGAGCGATGGTTGGAAACAATCACGGACTATGACTGTGGTATTTCTTATACCCCTGGCAAGGGTAACGTTATGGCTGATGCCTTGAGCCGCAAGTCCTATTGCAACAACCTCATGGTTAGGCGAGCTCAACCTCGTCTTTATGCAGAACTGAGTCAGCTGAATCTGCGAATTGTTCCCCAGGGTTCGCTTAAAAACCTTGTGGTACAGCCAGATCTTGAGAAGGCTATAAAGATTGCGCAAGCCAAAGATGCGGAAGTTGATCTAATGAAGAAAGAACTTCACCTTGATAAGTACAGGGATTTCTCGATTGCAGAAGACGAAACCTTGTATTTCAGAGATAGAATTGTCGTTCCTCGTTTCGAGCTTATGACAGACAAGGTTATGAAGGAAGCTCATGATACACCGCTGTCCATCCATCCGGGTAGCACCAAGATGTATCGCGATCTTCGACAGAGGTACTGGTGGTCTAGAATGAAGCAGGACATTGCTCGATATGTTGCTGAATGTGACGTATGTCGTCGCGTGAAAGCAGAACATCAGAAGCCTGCTGGAATTCTTCAACCACTCCCTATTCCTTTGTGGAAGTGGGATAAAGTGCAAATGGATTTCATTACTGGTCTTCCCAAGTCTCAGAAAGGTCACGATGCTATTCTTGTCGTCGTCGACCAACTTTCCAAGGTTGCACATTTTCTGCCTGTCAAGGAGACTATCACCGCTAGTCAGCTAGCAGAGCTGTATATCTCCATAATCGTTTCACTCCACGGTATTCCGAAGGAGATCAGTTCGGACCGTGGCGGTCTTTTCACCTCCAAGTTCTGGGAAAGCTTTCAAGAAGCTATGGGAACTCACATTACCTGGAGCTCAGCTTATCATCCTCAATCCCAAGGCCAAGTTGAACGAGTTAATCAAGTGCTTGAAGATATGCTTTGGGCTTGTGTTATATCATTCGGTAAGAAGTGGGAGGAATCTCTCCCGTTTGCCGAATTCTCTTATAATAACAACTATCAAGCCAGCATGAAAATGGCCCCCTTCGAAGTGCTATACGGACGTAAATGTCAAACCCCTCTGAATTGGTCAGAAACTGGGGAACGACTTCTCGTGGGACCGGACATTATTCAGCACGCCAAAGAACAAGTCAGAATTGTCCGAGAAAATCTCAAGGCGGCTCAGGACCGCCAGAAGAGCAATTATGATCGCAAACGATGGGGCTTGACCTATCAACCAGGTGATCAAGCTTATCTCCGTGTTACTCCTATGAAGGGCACTCGTCGTTTCGGAATCAAGGGCAAGCTAGCTCCTCGCTATATTGGTCCCTTTCGCATTGTTGCCAGACGTGGATAGGTGGCATATAAATTGGAGTTGCCACCGCAATTCTCTCATATCCACGACGTCTTCCTTGTGTCACAACTTCGTAAATGCTTCAAGGAATCTCCACACAAAGCAGTGGATCATGAGATGCTCGAGCTGCAAGATGATCTTTCTTATAAGGAGCATCCGATCCGCATTCTCGATGAAGCTGAACGTCGGACACGTCAGAAGACGACCAAGTTCCTGAAAGTGCAGTGGTCGAATCACATTGAAGATGAAGCCACCTGGGAACGCGAGGATCGTCTTCGGGAAGAATATCTCGACCTCTTTCCTTCTACCTCCTAAATTCTCGGGACGAGAATTTCTTTTAGAGGAGGAGAATTTGTAACACCCCTGTGTAATAGCCACTGTGATTATCTGCTAATAATGCCAAGTCATCTCATTTGCAGTGCCTAGTCATAGTAGTTAATCTAAACAATTCAAATTCTATTCAGAAAAATCAACTCAAATTCAAAAGTGCAAAATAAATTTGCTCAAACACTATTGGAAAAATGTTCACTAAATAGCAAATAATCCAGAAGCAATTATAAAAATATAAACAAAGATAAGTGAGTTAAATAATTGACTCTAACAACATGTAACAACACGAAAACAGAATTAATTAATCCATTTATAATAATATCAAATTCAAATAAAATCCTTCTTTGCCCAAACAAGTTTTTGGTGACAAAAAATATTGCATTGTAATATTTGGGCCAAGTCCCACATTTTACAAAATAGCAAAAGTGGCCTAACAATTACAAAGCAGAAAAGAAATAAAGAAAAAGGCAAAACAGAAATAAGAGAAATAAAACGAGGCACTGTGCACTGGGCCTAAGTGCACAGTGCCCCGAAAACCGGCCCCTGGCCCATCTCCCTCTTCCCCCATGCGTGTCAGCGCCGCCGTGGTCGAGCGCGCGCTCGTCGGTGCGGCGTCGACACCGCGGCAGCCACCGACGCCGTGAGGGGATAAGGACGGCCCGTTCCTTCCCCCTGGCCTCCTCCTCATCATTCTCTCCCTCTCTCCAGCTCGCTCCGTCACCTTCCCTCCCCTCAGATCCAACAAGCGAGCGCCGTCGCCGCCGCGTCTCCGTCCTAGCCGCGTCCACCGTCGTCCTCGTGCCTCGCTACCGTGTCCATCGTCTCCGTCATCGTCTTCCTCGTCCACTGGTGGCCGTAGCGGGAGCTTGGAGGCAGCACAGCGCCGGAATCGCCTCGACCCCTTTCGCTTCGGTCGCCGGCGATCCCCGTTGACCACGACGCCCCTGCTGCTACTAACTTGTCGAGGGCCTACGTGTGAGCCGCAAGGTGAGCTCCTCCGTCCCCTGCTCCTCTCCGTTGACCCCTCACGCACCGTAGCTACCTCGTCGCCATTGCCGTGAGCACGCCGCCACGGATCGCCTCGCCGCCGTGGCCATAGCCCTTGTCGTGCTCTTCTGAGCACGGCATCGAACTCCTGGTGCTCCCAGGAGCCCAACGAGCTCGAGCCCATGCCTCACCGTGCCCTCTAGCCCCTAGCTCGACGAGCGCCTGAATGCGCATCCGCCCACGCTCGTCGCCGGCGTGCTTCTGATGACCAAATGGTCATGTGGCTGAGCCCGTTGTGCTCAACGCCTTGCGCAGCACCTCCCCAGCCCTTCCATTCGTCTTGTTGCCCGCTGATTCACCGTCTCCGTCGCGCACCCGTAAGCACCGCCGCCTCCGCCGCTCACCGGCGCCGTTTCCGGCCATCCCTGCTTCGGCCAGTACCACCACGAGATGCGCGACACCGCCAGCAGTCGAACGCAAGTTACCGCGCCGCGTTACCCGAGCGTCTCCGGCGATCTCCGCCGTGATTTCGGTCGCCGGAGCAACTCCGGTGACGACGCTGACGTGGCCTGGCAGGTGGGACCCCCCTGGGTCACTGACTGCGGGCCCGAGGGGCACAGTTGACTGAGTTGACTCAGTCAACTTTACTGACTGGGCACTCTGTGTCTATGACATGTGGGCCCCTCTGGTAATTAGGCTAATTAAATGATTTAATAAATAAAAAAAATTAGTTTAGTCTAATGGCTCACTGACAGGCAAGGTCCACTCCCCTAATTGTCCTGTTAATTAAATTAGCTCACTGTTAGTCTTAACAGAGACTGACATGTGTGTCCCACTGGACCCACATGTCAGGTTTGACCCTGGTCAGCGTGTCTGTTGACCGCTGACATCATCCACATGTCATGCTGAGGTCATTTTTCTTTTTTGAATATTCTGTTAAATAAATAATTCCAGAAAATGATTTAAATCTTTGAAAATTAATAACTTTTAAACCGTAGTCGGATCGAAAAACTTAAAATATGAAAGTTGATCAGAACGACGAGACGAATCTGATCATGTCATCTGTTTCGATGCCGGAACCCCGTACGTAGGTGAAACCGCAACTTCGAGGCCGAATCCGGTATATGAATAGTGCATAATCACCGGATAATAAATCCCACACTAATCCTGAAGTAACTAAAATGACTTAGGTGCATATTTAGGCAACCCTGCACTGCATCTTAGCATAGCATGCCCTGTATCGCATCGTTTGCTGTGCATTTATATGTTTCTTCCCCCTCTACTCTCTCGATAGGCCCTGACGTCGACGTAGTTCCCGAGACTGACGCAGCTCCGGAGGTCGACTACGCTCCAGACGATCAGACCCTTGCCGCCGAGCTTCCAGGCAAGCACCCCCCTTTTGAGCATTCCGATATCGCCCATTCTCTTCTCTCTTATGCTTGCATTAGAATCTGCTGCTGTTACTGTATCCTATATCTGTTGCATAGCCTGTTTCTTGTAACCTGCTATTGTTACCTACCTGCTTACCCTAACTGTTTAGTATAGTATGGGTAGAGACCTATCAGAGACCCCACCTTATCCCGACTGCCCCGCTGGATTAACAGAAGACCCGAGCAACGGGATCGAAGACCAGGCACCGGCACCGCACATCACTTCCCCTTAGTTGCTCGACACTACTGGGTTACTATCGAGTGCCATGCGTGATACCTCGTCAGCACTTCTGATGATAACCTTGTAGGTTAGTTAATCGGACGTGGTCAGTGAGGGTGATTCCTCCTACACCACCCCCGATAATGACATCGTCGTGCAACGATTCAAGTGTGGACCTCGAGGGTGATTCCTCTTACGTTCACATTGACGATTAAGTTAGGTGGGGATCCAACGAGGGTGATGCCTCGGATTCCTACTAGATGTGGTAGACACACGGATGACTTTACATTACTGATGATACTGATCATGCTTGATAAAGACGGGTCGGCCCTAAGGGGTACCCGCGCGAGCTTAATTGCGAGAGATGTGGAGTCGGTTGGACATGGATGGTGCCCGAGTAATGAATACGAGGCGTGGCCGGGCATTCCTAGCCCTTGCCGCAAGTCCTCAAGATGGGGCGACGGGGTCACATCTTTCGTGAGTCTCTGCTCGTTACCGCACTACCAACACACTAACGGTTTGGATATTTGATCCGAGGGGCCTCTGGCCTGATAGCACTAACCATCACGTGGGCATAGTATGGGCGTTCTGCGTCGTATACTTCAGCCGAAGCTTAATGGATGTCAGCGACTGAGCGGCGTGCGCCGAGTTGGACTGGTTACACAACTGCGCTTGTATTAAGGGGTTGCTAGGTCTGCTCTCGGCCGCCTGACGCAACGTGCAGGAGTTCCCGGGGCGATGGCCGAAGACCCCTGGGGGCATAGGTTAGTCCGGCGTGCTGACCTCTCTGTTAAGTATTTGGTCGGGTTGCGGCGTATCGTTTGGCCGAGGCCGGGCATGACCCAGACAAGTGTGTCTGGCCGGAGTTAATCGAGCATGGTGGGTAAGTTGGTGCACCCCTTCAGGGAAGAAACAATCTTTCGATAGCCTGTCCTACGGTAACGGACACTCGGAGTTGTATCCCGATCGGTACAATTAGAACTGGTGACTTGAGATGATAATGGATAGTATGGCTCTGGGATTGCTTTTCTCGCAGGGAGTCGAGGAAGAATCTCTGGGCGAGGTTGATGATACTACAACTACTTTACATTATGTTAATCTGCACTCTTCTAATGCTGCAAGACCGATGAAGATGATTGAAGATGCTAGTCTTCGATAGGACTAGGCTCTCCCCTCTATTCTGGCATTTCTGCAGCCCAGTCCACATATACAGCCCTCCTTTGAAACTGTTGCACATGTAGTGTAGATCCTTGCTTGTTGAGTACTTCGGATGAGTACTCACGTTTGCTTTACTTTCTTTTTCTCCCCATATCCATATGTCGCCGCCAGATGACGGAGCCCCTGAGATAGCTGCCCCCGTCGACGACTACGGCTACTAATACTACCCTCCCGGCGAGTACTACTACGAGGAGCCGACTGACGACCAGGAGTAGGTTCGGAGGGTCCTAGGCAGGAGGCCTATGCCTTTCGATCGTAGTATTTTCCTTTTTGCCCCGCCTTTTTAAAGGCCTATTTGTTTCTCTGTAATATCTGTACCCAGATATCTGATGCTTCTGCTGACACTTGTATGCCATCGAGTTATGTATTCGAGACCTCTAGGCCCTGGCTTGCAATATAAAGCTTGTATGACTTTATTTATGTTTTAGAGTTGTGTTGTGATATCTTCAAGTGAGTCCTTCGGCTTGATCGTGTGCATTTGCGTGTATGATTAGTGCACGATTAAGCCGGGGTCGTCACAGACGATACCCTCACCATCCTCATCCACTTCATACTCATGATCATCTTCATGCACTTCATTGGTTTGATACCAATGAAAATTGTTGGAGCCAACACCCATAGTTGACATATATTTGTCATCATTGAAACTACAAAGTATGATAAAAAATAATCAATCTATTCATATGTATACATTTATCTAACAACAACAAAAAAGGGGGGTGGGGGGAAAATCATACCTTGTGGGCATTTCATCAAACACCTTGTGCGCATCGGCCGTCGGCGCAACAAATTGCGAGCTATCCGACACTTCAGTCGGCGGAGGCGCGGCCGGACGCGCTGCAGGATTCTTCTTCGGGCGCCTAGAAGTGTCGTCCACTTTCTTATTCTTTCGGGACGCCGTCGCCGCCATCGCATTCGGTCGCTTGGAGACGGAGGGCCATGGCTTCACGGCGGGCGGCGGCGTGATGCCACCCTGCAAGGTCGTCCGGGGAGCCATGAAAAGGCCGCGCACGAGACTGGTGCTTCGAGGAGGAGGGGCACCGGCGGAGAAGCCGAAGCTCAACTCCGCATCAGGGTTTGCGGCGGCGGCAGCGGCGGCGGTGTGTAGGAAGGGGTTGGGCATGTCGGCGTGGCCTTCCATCGGTGGAATTTCGCCGGCGGCAGTGCGGGGCGGGGCGGCCGGAGAGGTCAGGGCGGCAGTTGGTCGCTCACGCGCAAATCGACGCTGTCCAGCGCGCGGGAGCTGGCGCACCAAATACACAGCGCGCGATGTCATTTTCCCCCGTGCGCTGAACCAACTTTACCACGCACGCGATTTTAGCGCGGCTGCACGAGCGCCAGTTTCGGTCCCCCGCGAGCAATAAAGCGGTTTTTCCAACGCGCGGCTAATCTAGCGCGCCTGTTGGAGATGCTCTAACCGTCCACTCACCTTAGAGCAGCTCCAACGCGCCAACCCATTTCGTCCGCACGCGTCCGTTTGGGTCGCGGCGGACTGAAAAGCCGGCCCAACGCGCCGACCCAAACGGACGCGCGTCCGCTTTTCGTCCGCCTGCTGACCCATTCCCGGCCCATTTTTTAGCCTCATTTGCATCGGCGCGGACACGAGACGGACGCGCATGACGCGCGCCTACTACTCCCTCTGGCCCGCCAGTCGGTGGCAGCCTCCACCATTTCTCTCCACTTTCCCCAAAACCCTCCCGCCCGCGCGCGCTCCCGCTGCTCGCCATGGACGATGACCTCGATGCCGCCGCCGGCCTCGCCTCCCTCGCCTCGTCTGGCATCACGACCGGCCCCTCCGGCAAAGGCAAGCCTCGTGCCCCCCGCAAGATCGCCACCGCACCCAAGCAGAAGAAGAAGCTAACGTCCGAGGAGCGGGCCAGGGAGTCGGCGAAGAGAAAGGGCCGGAGGCACGCGGCGGATGCAAGGGACGAAGCAGCCGCCGCGGACGCCATCGCCGTCGCTGCACAGCAGGAGGACACCAACGCCCGCGTCGCGGCGGCAATGAGGGAGGCGCTGATGTACCTAGGATTAAACCCTGGCCAGCACAGGCTCGTCAACGCCGCCGTGTCCGCGGCCAGCACTGGCTCTTTTGTGTTTCCTCGGATGGTGCTGCCAGAGTCGCCCCGCGCGTCGGTGACTCACCCGATTTCCGGCTTCCACGTCTACCCGCAAGCCTCCGACTCTCCGGGGAATTCTTGCCGGAGGTGAGCGTGGTGGCGCCTTCCACGCCCGCGCCTGCGCCCATCGACCTCAACGCCACACCGGTAGCCGGTGGTTCGTCATCCGGTGGGCCGAGGAAACGCGCGCGGGAGATGCCAACCGACATGTTCCCCGGTGCCCGCAACCTGTTTGACAGAATGCCGGTGGCCGGCGACGACGATTTCATGCAGAACATCATCTTCGAGGGTGGTACGGCGGCAGCTGGCGGAGCCGCCGCGGCTGGCTACGATCCCGATGAGACACAAAGCCAGGACGACCGAGGGCCGTTCACGCCGTCGACCTTTGATCAAGCTGGCATGCAGGCCACCTTCATGCAAGATCAGGTCGGCCTGGACCTGGACGGCTTCCCGCTCAACCACGAGTTTCCGGAGGACTACGACCTCGAGGAAGAGGATGAGTTGGACATTGACGGGGTGCCTTTGTTCGAGGACGAGCTCGCCAACCAATCCGCCGGGATGAAGCCGGAGCGCAAGAGCAGGCGGACGAAGGTATACATGGTGGCCGAGGACAAGCTCCTTTGTGAGTGTTGGAGGGACATTGGGCAAGACCCCAGGACCGGCGCCAAACAAAAGGCATCAACTTTTGGACTCGTGTCCATCGTGAGTTCCATGAAAGCAAGAAGTTTCCACCGTACCAAATGCAAAGCACGCGCGGGTGGGTGTCCATTTCAAAGTGATGGAAGGTGATCCAACAAGAGTGCAACAAGTTTTGTGCCACTCTTGAGAGCATCAAGGCACGCCCCGTGAGCGGTATCGGCATGCAAGACATGGTATGCATGCAAGCGCCCCTCTTTGTGTCATTTCGTTTATGCATGCATGTCCATTTTCATATCCATTTGCCAATATGCTTGCATGCAATTCATTTGTAGGCATTTCAAGCTTTGGAGGCATTCAAGGTCCAACACGAAGGCAAGTCCTTCAACCTCTTCTATTGTTGGAGGGTCATCAAAGACGAGGAGAAGTTCAAGGCGCAATATGCCGCCCTCATGGCGCGTGGGGGGAAGAAAGCCGTGGAGGAGGTTGGGGAGGGCTAGAAGGCACGACCGCGGGGGAAGACCAACTCCAAGAAGGAGGACAAGCGGGATGCGGTGTCGATCGCCTTGATCGCAACCGTGGAGGGCATGATGACCAAGAAGGACTCAAGGGAGGAGAAGCGCCGACAAGACAAGGAAGAGCAAATGAACGCCTTCATGGAGATCCAAAGGAGGAGGCTTAAGATGGAGGCGGAGAAGCAAACGAGGATGCTTGAGATGGAGGCGGAGAAGCAAGCCAAGATGCTAGAGATCGAGGCCGCCAATGCCAAGACCAAGGCGAAAGAAGTGGCTCTCGCTAGCATGATGACGGGTGTGGAGATCATGACGGTGGATCTCAACACCGTGTCGCCAAGGAAGAGGCCGTGGTTCGAGAAGATGCAGGCCGACATACTCAAGTTCGACGACGAGTGATCTATGGCGGTGAGCGCCATCCTTTTTTGTACGCCGACAAGTGTGCTGGCATGACCACGGCCGCGATGGCGTGGTCGAACTCCCGCCCCTTTTTGTGTGCTGGCATGTGTGCCGGTCGCTGGCAAGTGCGCCAGCATGAACTGTGTGGTGTTTTTTTGAAGCTGGCATTGTATGCCAGCCGCTGGCATGGTGCCGGCATGAACTTCGGGCGACGGCAAGGCCGCTGGCATGATCTATGGCCACGGGTCATTTTTAAATTTGTATGCGGACATGAAATGGGTCGCGGCCATTGGGCGCACTGCCGACCCAAATCTTAAATAGAGCGGACGCCGAGCGGGCGGCCGACCCAAACAGACAAAAAGTGAACAAAAGCGCCGTTCGTTTGGGTCGGCGCGTTGGAGTTGCTCTTAGGCCTGATCATCCTCATTGTGTGGTCTACTTGGGAACACCGTAATGCTTGCATCTTCGACGAGGAGCGTCCATCTACCGCCAGGCTCGTCCAAAACATCAGGGATGAAGCGCGCCAATGGGCTCATGCAGGAGCCATAGGGCGAGACATGTTAATTCTTGTAACATGATTGTTTTTTTTTTTCTGTTTTGGTTGGAACATGCCCTACTTATTTTACCCAACACGTTGGTTCCCGGAGCTGGGTAGCTCGCGTGCAGGCAGAGGGGCGCGCGCGATTAGTCGTGTCATGCTACCAAAAAAAAAGCTCTAGCTAGCAAAGCATGCAATGGCTACGTACGCTTCGTTCCATCGTGTCCCCTCCCCAACTGAAACTACTACTAGCTAGGTCAATGGAACTGCACCACCGCACGGACACAGGGTCACAGACTCAGACGCACAGCCTGTTGCTACCCCGCTACTAGCTAGCTCCCGCTCGACTTGGCCTCTCAGGTACAGTGCGTGCGTAGTTACCGTTCTGTCTATTCACCGCCATCGCGGTTTCCATCGGCTGCTCGCTCAAAATGCCTACTGCTTGTTGAGTGCTCAGCGTACGACATTTCTGTTAAAATAGTCCGAGGTACGCGTTCGACCCAGTGAGAAATAAGCAATCGTAGCACGATGATGACATTGGGATTCGTTAAGTTGCGGTGGGGGCAGAGGTGGTGTGGGTTTGTGACCCAGGATACTCGACGGGATTGACACAGTGATGGCGACGAGGCATGCGGTAAGCATAAGACATGTCGACAGACCGGGGCATCGGTGATCAGACATGTGCTGAGACAACTACGAATTCAACTCGACATGACTATAAGGCAACGGTGAAATTCCTTTAAATTTCAGACAACCAATCAAGAAAGAGCAATGATGTCCCTTGTGGATAACCAGTCAACATCGGCACACGAGCAGTGATTCCTTCTCTTGAAGATGTTGTCTTGGAACGTTGCGTCCTTTCTGTGTTAATATGTCGTCGTAGGTTTGGAGATGTCATTTGTGCATGCTGCCGCGAGGCTTGTTCTATGTGCCTGACCTCGAGTTTTTCTTCTTCTATATTTCCACTTTAGAAGATGATTTTCTCAGCACTTAATGTAGGGGCCGAGGGTTCCCATTTTCAAAAAAAGAAGATGAAAGAGTGATGATGTTGACTTCAGATAACTCTTATATGTGTCGTCCAATACGCGAGTTGTTCAATGTACACAGATCAAGGAAGACCTTGTCAGAGTCACGATACAATAGTGTTATTGAATATGGAGACTCACTGGGGAAGTGTGACTAAGACTCGTAGCTAAACCTATTCATTCAAGTAGCTTTGCACTTTGCCTCCTCTTCAAGAAAAGTTCAGGGTTCCTCCGCCCCCCGTCGACGCCGGCGCCGTCGGTCCGCCTCGTCTCCGGTGGCATTAGGGCCATTGGTGCGCCGTGGATCCTGGCCCTTGCCGGCGGGAGGGCTCCGTTTTTAGATGTTCCATCGAGTTTTGTTACGGTTTGTGTCCTGATCAGGAAGGCGAGACGATGGCGGCTCCTTGAAAATGGAATAAAGTTCTCCCCGCCCAGGCTCCGTCTCGGTGGTGCGTCTAGCATCGTCGGTGGGTGCGTGGATGTGTGTCTCCGGCTGATCTTTCTTTGGTGGATTCGCTCGGATTTGGTCATCGTTCGTCTATGTTCGTGTGTCTTCAGGTTGGATCCTTCCTATCTACTCATCGTTCGTCTATGTTCGTGTGTCTTCAGGTTGGATCCTTCCTATCTACTCTACCCTTCATCGGCGACGGTTGCTGTTCTGGTGCGTTGGTCCTACGGGGCCTTAGCACGATGACTTCCCGACTGTCTACTACAAAAAGTTTTGACCGGCTCCGGCGAGGGAGGGGTGATGACGGCGGCGCGCCTTCGCCTCGCTTCAATGCTTGCAGTCTATCGCTAGGTGGTCTACGGATCTAGATGTAATTATTATTATTTCTGGTGTCCGTTGTACTGCCATGACTCAAGATGAATAGATTGAAAGTTTTCACGCAAGAAAAAAAGAATATGGAGACTCACTGATCAATGTGTGATCATGTTGATGGATACTTTGGTCTCCTCATAATTTTTTTTCCCATGGGATTTTTGGAGGAACACGTTTCAAGATGGAGTGCTAGGAACCTAAAAACGAAGCCCTCCCGCTGGCAAGGACCGGGATCCACCGCGCACCCATGGCACTAAGTGTTGGGAAATGTTGCATGGAAAACAAAAAAAATTCTACGCACACGCAAGATCTATCTATGAAGATGCATAGCAACGAGAGGGGGAGAGTGTGTCTACGTACCCTCGTAAACCGTAAGCGTTTTACAACGCGGTTGATGTAGTCGAACTTTCTTCGCGCTTCAACTGATCTAGTACCGAACGCACGGCACCTCCACGTTCTGCACACGTTCAGCTCGGTGACGTCCTTCGCCTTCTTGATCCAGAAAGACGGCGAGGTAGTAGATGAGTTTCGGCAGTACGACGGTGTGGTGACGGTGATGGTGATGTGATCTCCGCAGGGCTTCGCCTAAGCACTACAAAAATATGACCGATGGAGTAAACGGTGGACGGGGGCGCCGCACACGGCTAAGACAATGTTGTGTGTTGTGTGGCGCCCCCTCCCTCTCATATATATAGGTGGGGGGAGAGGGGAGGCAGCCTAGCGCACCAAATAGGTGGCCGGCCGGCCCTAGGGCTCCTGCCCTGGCTGCGCCCCCTGCCATGTTTTCCCAAAGGGGGAAGGAAAGAGGGAGAGAGGGAAGGAAGGAAGAGGCCTTTTCCCCTCTTTTCTTCTCTCCCCTAGGGCTGGCTGCCATAGAGGGGTGCACCAGCCCCTTGTGGGCTGGTGTGTTCCCTCACTTGGCACATATACTTTCCGGGGGTGTCCGGAACCCCTTCCGGTGACCCGATAAGTACCCGGTACCCTCCGAAACACTTACGGTGTCCGAATACCATCGTCCTATATCTCAATCCTTACCTCTCGACCATTTCGAGACTCCTCATCATGTCCGTGATCTCATCCGGGACTCCGAACAACATTCGGTCACCAAATCATATAACTCATATAACACTATATCGTCAACGAATGTTAAGCATGGCATGCAATATTGACCCAAAATACTCGACGGTATTGACCATAGTGTTGGCGACATGGCATGCGATAAGCATAGGACATGCCGACAGACCGCAACACTGTGATCAGACATGTGGTGAGACAACTACGAATTTAACTTAACATTTTTTTTGCGAAGAGAATTTAACTCAACATGACTATAAGGCAACGGTGAAATTCCTTCAAGTTTCAGACAACCAATCAAGAAAGAGCAATGATGTCCCTTGTGGATAACCAGCCAACATCGGCGGATGAGCGATGATTCCTTCTCTTGAAGGCGTTGTGTTAGAACGTTGCGTCCTTTGTGTGTTAATATGTCATCGTAGGTTTGGAGATGTGATTTGTGCATGCTGTCGCAAGGGTTGTTCTAGCTGTGTGACCTCGAGTTATTTCTATATTTCCACTTTATAAGATGATTTCCTCTGCACTTAATGCAGGGGCCGAGGGTTCCCTTTTCTAAAAGTAGAAGCAGAAAGAGTGATAATGTTGACTTCAGATAACTCTTATATGTGTGGTCCCATTTTACACAGATCAAGAGCTTGCCAGTCACAATACAATAGTGTTATTGAATATGGAGACTCACTGATCAATGTGTGATCGTGTTGACGGATACTTTGGTCTGCTCATATTTTTTTCCACAGGATTTTTGGAGGAACATGTTTCAAGATTAGGATCCTATATGATCAAAGCGGAAATTAGAGAAAGTGTTAGGAATTAATTATATTCAATTGATTGGATAATCTTCTTTTTTGTAACTAACACATGGTTGGTACATGCTAATCGGTGCATCCCTCTCTCCTGTCTGTTATAATCGCCGTAACTTTTGAGATGCATCCCCTCATGGGTGTATATTGTAGCACATCACTCATCAGTAGTAGACAGACAATTGTTATTCGTTATACTTGTTTCTTCACAATTTTCATCTTAATCCACTAGTAGAAAACAGGGCTTTGGTCCAGGCCTGGCCAGCCCATTAGTCCCGGTTCAGTAACGAACCGGGACCCATGGGGGCATACGTCCCGGTTCGTGCGCCCAGGGGGCCGGCCGGGCCTCGTGGGGCATTGGCCCCGGTTCGTCTGGACCCTTTGGTCCCGGTTCCAGACACGAACCGGGACCAATGGGCCTCGCTCTTAGCCCACATCCATTGGTCCCGGTTCATGGCTGGAACCGGGACCAAAGGACCTCCTTTGGTCCCGGTTCCAGCCACAAACCGGGACCAATGAGGTGCCTATATATACCCCCTCGCCCGCAAGCAGAGCACTCCACTGCTCTATTTTTTCTGGCAGGCTAGGGGAGGGCTTTGTGGTGCTCTAGCTCACCTCCTATGCACATGAGGTGTTCGATGAAATTTCCGAGCCACACTACTTAAGCTTTCTTCTCTCCAAGCTCGACCTCCAAGCTCCATTTTCCTCAAGATTTGTCTAGGTTTAGCGGTCCGTCACGTCCCGTCCCCGTCTTCACTGTCGTCGATCGCCCGCGCAGATCTCGTCGCCGGCACCACCGTGGTGAGCCTCTTGTTCTTATCTTCTTTCTAAAAGAGAAAAATTCTTACTTGTATGATTTAGATAGATACTTGTATAATTTTCTTACTTTTATTATTGTTTGTTATTATATAGTGCGATGGTTTTGGTATCCGCCCCCGTCGGCCCTCGTCCTGTCTATGATTCGGATGTGGTATATATTATATTTTATAACTGTTTGGTTCATTTATTGTTTATGACAATTATGCCGACCAACGTGACATAGATTTTTTTATCTGAGAGGTATGTGAACCGGAAATTCCAACTGATCCTATTGTCGAGAGGTTAAATTTAGTTGAAGAAGAAAACAATTACTTGAAGGAAAAATTGAGGAGGAGAAGATGATATTGGAGTTGCATGTTGCGGATGTCGTCGATGATCACAAGATCAAGATGGATGCAATGCGCTTCAAGATTAGAAAGTATAGAAAATATGCCATTCATACCGAAGCTTGGTATCATTATGCCGTTGGATCAATTGTTACCTTGGTTGCGATTATGATCGCATTTGTTGTTGCATTGAAATGTTTTACATAGTTTCAATGTATGGTTTAATTAGATGCTCTGGAGAACTATGTATGCACTTTGGTTTTAATGTGATGATGAACTTCTATTAATTTGGTCACTTATCTACTCATGATGTTCTGTAATGGTTTTTGACACACTTAATTATATATAATGCACGCAGATGAACCGGCAATGGATGTACGGTAACAGATGCACCTCCGAGTACATTGAGGGCCTGCATAATTTTCTCGCAGTGGCTGAGGCAAACAAGCAGAATGGTTTTATGTGTTGTCCATGCCCTACCTGTGGGAATACGAGGTCTTACTCTGACTCGAAAACCCTTCACACTCACCTGCTTTATAAGGGTTTCATGCCACACTATAATGTTTGGACCAAGCACGGAGAAATAGGGGTTATGATGGAAGACAACGAAGAAGAAGAGGATGATGACAACTATGTGCCCCCTGAATACGGTGATGCTGCAACGGGGGAAGCTGAAGATCAAGAGGAACCAGACGATGTGCACGATGATGATCTCCGCCGGGTCATTGTTGATGCAAAGAGATAGTGCGAAAGTGAAAAGGAGAAGCTGAAGTTCGATCGCATGTTAGAGGATCACAAAAAAGGGTTGTACCCCAATTGCGAAGATGGCAACACAAAGCTCGGTACCGTACTGGAATTGCTGCAGTGGAAGGCAGAGAATGCTGTGCCTGACAAACGATTTGAGAAGCTACTGAAAATATTGAAGAAGAAGCTTCCAAAGGATAACGAATTGCCCGACAGTACGTACGCAGCAAAGAAGGTCGTATGCCCTCTAGGATTGGAGGTGCAGAAGATACATGCATGCCCTAATGACTGTATCCTCTACCGCGGTGCGTACGAGGATTTGAACGCATGCCTGGTATGCGGTGCATTACGGTATAAGATCAGACGAGATGACCCTGGTGATGTTGACGGCGAGCCCCCCAGGAAGAGGGTTCCTGCGAAGGTGATGTGGTATGCTCCTATAATACCACGGTTGAAACGTCTGTTCAGAAACAAAGAGCATGCCAATTTGATGCGATGGCACAGAGAGGACCGTAAGAAAGACGGGAAGTTGAGACCACCCGCTGACGGGTCGCAGTGGAGAAAAAACGAGAGAAAGTACTGGGAGGAGTTTGTAGGTGACGCAAGGAACGTATGGTTTGGTTTAAGCGCGGATGTCATTAATCCTTTTGGGGAGCAGAGCAGCAATCACAGCACCTGGCCCGTGACTCTATGTATCTATAACCTTCCTCCTTGGCTGTGCATGAAGCGGAAGTTCATTATGATGCCAGTACTCATCCAAGGCCCTAAGCAACCCGGCAACGACATTGATGTGTACCTAAGGCCATTAGTTGAAGAACTTTTACAGCTGTGGAATGGAAACGGTGTACGTGTGTGGGATGAGCACAGACAGGAGGAATTTGACCTGCATGCGTTGCTGTTTGTAACCATCAATGATTGGCCTGCTCTCAGTAACCATTCAGGATAGACAAACAAGGGATACCACGCATGCACGCACTGTTTAGCTGACACCGAAAGTATATACCTGGACAAATGCAGGAAGAATGTGTACCTGGGGCATCGTCGATTTCTTCCGACCAACCATCAATGTCGAAAGAAAGGCAAGCATTTCAAAGGCGAGGCAGATCACCAGAAGAAGCCCGCCATGCGTACCGGTGATCATGTCTTGCTATGGTCAATGATTTACACGTAATCTTTGGAAAGGGTCCCGGCGGACTATCTGTTCCGAATGACGCTGAGGGACGCGCACCCATGTGGAAGAAGAAATCTATATTTTGGGACCAACCCTACTGGAAAGACCTAGAGGTCCGCTCTTCAATCGACGTGATGCACGTGACAAAGAACCTTTGCGTGAACCTGCTAGGCTTCTTGGGCGTGTATGGGAAGACAAAAGATACACCGGAGGCACGGGAGGACCTGCAACGTTTGCACGAAAAAGACGGCATGCCTCCAAAGCAGTATGAAGGTCCTGCCAGCTACGCTCTTAACAAAGAAGAGAAGGAAATATTTTTTGAATGCCTGCTCATTATGAAGGTCCCGTCTGTCTTCTCGTCGAATATAAAGGGAATAATAAATATGGCAAAAAAAAAAGTTCCAGAACCTAAAGTCTCATGACTGCCACGTGATTATGACGCAACTGCTTCCGGTTGCATTGAGGGGGCTTCTGTAACACCCCCTTGTAATAAGCTCTGTGACACTCTGTTAATCTTGCCAAGTCATGATCATTTGCAGTGCCAAGTCATATGGGTTAATGATCCAATTCAAATTCACATCTGAAAATCAATTCAAATTCAAAAGTGAAATATGAAGTTGATCAAACATTGTTGGAAAAATGTTCATTAAATGGCAAATAATCCAGGAACATTTGTAAAATCATCATCATTGAAGTTGGAGTTAGATAAGTGACTCTAACAAGATGAAACATCACCAAAACAGGATATTCAAATCCATTTTAAATCATTTCAAACACAATTGGTTTCCAACTCTGACCAATTCACTTTTTGGTGAGGGCTAAAATGGCACTGTAATATTTGGACTAAGTCCCACATTTTACAAAAATGCAAAAGTGCTCTAACTATTTCGAAACAGGAAATGAATTAAAGAAAAAGAGAAACAAAAACAGAAAAATAAAAACAAGGCACTGTGCACTGGGCCTTAGTGCACAGTGCCCCGAACCCCGGCCCAGCAGGCCCACCTCGTCTCTCTCCCTCTCGTGTCGACTCCTCCCTGGCCGAGCGCCCGCGCTCCGGTTGCCCGGCGACACGGCGACGCACCGGCGCCCACCGACAGAACAGGAGGCGGAGGGGGATAAGGGCGAAGCCGAGCCATCCCCCTGGTCCTCCTTGACCACCCCGTTCACTCTCCCCTCTCCTCCCTCGCTCGCTCCGCCCCTCGCTCCCTCCCAGATCCGGCCATCGAGCGCCGTCGCCGCCGCGTTCCCGTCGTTGCCGCGGCCACCGCCGTCGAACCGACCCGCCGCGGTGCCGTAGAGCCTCTCCGTCGTCCTCCCCGTCCTCTGGTGGCCGCAGCTGGAGCTCGGAGCCATCGCATCGCCCGCATCAACGCCATCTTCTTCCTCTGCCCCGACGCGCTCGCCGTCGTCACCAGCGAACTCTGGCAGCTACTAAGCCTAACGAGGGCTTTTCTTAGCCGCGCGGTGAGCCACTCTACCTCCCTCGTCTCTCTGTTTGGCCTCGCACGCTCCCTAGCCTTAGTCCCACCGGCGCCCGAACGCGCCTCCGCATGAGCTCGTCGCCGGCGCCCTTCCGATGACCAAATGGTCACCGGGCCGAGCCCTTTGCGCTCAGCGCATCGAGTAGGTTCTCGTTAGCCCCGCCATTTGCTCACTTGCGCGCTGCTGCCCCGATCCCATCTTCGTCCGAACTCCAGCGACCGCCGCGCTCGTCGTCGCCATTGCTACAGAGCCCCTCCGGCGAAGCCACTGCCACAGTTCGATGCGGAGCGCTCCGGCCGTTCGAACGCGACCGATTCCGTCCGTTTTGGTGGACTGTGGGCGGAACCCGACGCCGGCCCGTGTCCTCCGCCGCGTCTGGAGGTCACCGGCGTCGAGCCGCCGGTCGCCGCCAGCGTGGCTGGCGTGGGGTCCACTCTGGGACGCTGACCAGTGGGCCCCCTGGCCATCTTGACCACGTTGACCACGGTCAACCGTGGTTACTGTTCATCCCCTCTCACTGACATGTGGGCCCCCGTGGCTAATTAACCTAATTAAACATTTAATTAAATAAAAACAGAATAGTTATACTAATGTCTCACTGATAGATGGGGCCCACACCCCTAATTAACCCTGGTAATTAGTTTAATCCACTGTTAAAGTCACAGAGGCTGACATGTGGGTCCCACTGGACCCACATGTCAGGTTTGACTGGTCAGCCGTCCTGTTGACTTGCTGATGTCAGCATGTCATCATGCTGACGTCATAATCCAATTATGTTAATAATAAATAAATTCCAGAAATTCAAATAAACTTTGAAAATTAATAACTTTTAAACCGTATCTCAGATCGAAAAAGTTAAAACATGAAAGTTGCTCAGAACGACGAGACGAGTTTGATCGTGCCGTCTGTTTCTTCATCGGAACCCCCTACGTAGAAGAACTCGTAACTCCGGACCCGAATCCGGCAGATGAATAGTGCACACACGTCGGATAATAAATCCCAGATTAATTCTAAAAAATAACTAAAATGACTTAGATGCATATTTAGGCAACCCTGCACTGCATCATAGCATCACACGCACCGTATTGCATTTGTTTGCATTATGTTTACCTGTTTTTTCCCCCTCTTCTCTCTCGGTAGACCCCGACGTTGACGTAGCTCCCGAGGCAAACGCAGCTCAGGAGTACGACTACGTCCCCGACGACACCACCGACGACCTTGCCCTTGCCCCAGAGCAAACAGGCAAGCACCCCCATTTTGAGCATGCCAATATCGCCTACTCTCTTCTCTCTTATGCTTGCATTAGAACTGCTACTGCTACTGTTTTCCTATATCTGTTGCATAGCCTGTTTATTGTAACCTGCCTTGCTACCTTTTTGGTTATCCTAGACTGATTAGTATAGGCTGGGTAGAGACATGACAGAGACCCCCACTTGATCCCGACTGCCCTGCTGGATATCAGAAGACCCGATCATCGGGATTGAAGACCAGACCCTGGCACCGCACATCACTTCCCCTTAGTTGCCGACACTGCTGGGTTACCGTCGAGTGCCGAGGGTGATACCTCGTCAGCACTTCTGATGTTAACCTTGTAGGTTAGTTAATCGGTCGTGGTAAGCGAGGGAGATTCCTCCTACACCACCCCCGATAACGACATCGTCGCGCAACTCCTCAAGTGTGGACCTCGAGGGTGATTCCTCCTTCATTCACCTTGACTTTAACATCAGGTGGGGTTCCATCGAGGGTGATTCCTTAGGGCTCCCCTGGTGTCAGACACACAGATACTGTTGTTGAGTTGACTTGCACTAAACCATGATACTAAAGACGGGTCGGCCCTGAGGGGTACCCGCGCGAGCTTAATGTGAAGTGATGTGGAGTCGGGTTGACCTGGATGGTGCCCGCGAGATAACTACGAGGCGTGGCCGGGCATTCTTAGCCCTTGCCGCAAGTCCTCGAGACGGGGCGACGGGGTCACATCGATCGTGAGTCTCTGCTCGTTTCCGCGCGCTCCTAATCCACTACGGTTTGGATATTTGATCCGAGGGGCCTCTGGCCTGATAGCACTAACCATCACGTGGGCATAGTATGGGCGTTCTGCGTCGTATACTTCAGCCGAAGCTTAATGGACGTCAGCGACTGATGCGGCACACGCTGTGTTGGACTGGGAACGCAACCGCGCTTGTATAAGGGGTTGCTTGGTCTGCTCACCGGCGGTGCACGTAACGTGCAGGAGTTCCCGGGGAGATGGCCCAAGACCCCTGGGGGCATAGGTTAGTCCGGCGTGCTGACCTCTCTGTTAAGTATTTGGTCGGGTTGCGGCGTGTTGCTTAGCCGAGGCCGGGCATGACCCAGTAAAGTGTGTCCGGCCAGAGTTAAGCGAGCGTGGTGGGTAAGTTGGTGCACCCCTGCAGGGAAGAAACTTCTATCGATAGCCTGTCCTACGGTAACGGACACTCGGAGTTGTATCCCGATCGGTACAACTAGAACATGTGATAAGAACTGGATAATACGGCTCTGGGATTGCTTTCTCGCAGGGAGTCGAGAAAGGATCTCAGGTCGAGGTCGATGATACTACTACTACTTTACATTATGTTCATCTGCTCTCTTCTATTGCTGTAAGACTGTCGAAGATTGTTGAAGATGCTAGTCTTCGATAGGACTAGGCTTTCCCCCTATATTCTGGCATTTCTGCAGCCCAGTCCACATATACAGCCATTCCTTTGACAATGTTGCATATGTATTGTAGATCCTTGCTTGCTGAGTACTTCGGATGAGTACTCACGTTTGCTTTACTTTCTTTTTCCCCCATATTCCATTTGATGCCACCAGACGACGGAGCCCCTGAGCCAGACGCCCCAGCCGACGACCAGTACTACTACCCGCCTGGCGAGTACTACTACTACGAGGAGCCGTTTGACGACCAGGAGTAGGATCGGAGAGTCCAGGGCAGGAGGCCTACGCCTTTCGATCGTAGTATTTTATTTTACCCCGCCTCTGTGAAGGCCTATTTCTCTCTCTCTCTGTAATATATCTGTACTCAGATATCTGATGCTTCTGCTGACGCTTGTATGCCATCGAGCTATGTATTCGAGCCCTCGAGGCTCTGGCTTGTAATATAAAGCTTGTAAGACTTTATTTATGTTTAGAGTTGTGTTGTGATATCTTCAAGTGAGTCCTTAGGCTTGATCGTGCGCATTTGCGTGTATGATTAGTGCACGATTAAGCCGGGGTCGTCACAGCTTCTATCGGAAAACGTTCGATTAGCCATTGTGAAGCTATGTGCATTCCTCAATGCAATCTCTCGGAAGGTGATCGATCCAGAAATCCTACCAAGGCTAAGGAGTGATGTGGCGCAATGTCTTGTCAGTTTTGAGCTGGTGTTCCCACCATCCTTCTTCAATATCATGACGCACGTCCTAGTTCATCTAGTCGACGAGATTGTCATTCTGGGCCCTGTATTTCTACACAATATGTTCCCCTTTGAAAAGTTCATATGAGTCCGAAAGAAATATTTCCGTAACCGCGCTAGGCCAGAAGGAAGCATCTCCATGGGCCATCAAACAGAGGATGTCATTGGGTTTTGTGTTGACTTCATTCCTGGCCTTAAGAAGATTGGTCTCCCTCAATCATGGTATGAGGGGAGACTGACTGGAAAAGGCACGCTAGGAGGGGACTCAATAATATGTAGGGACGAGCATTCTTGGTCTCAAGCACACTACACAGTTCTACAGAACTCTACCTTGGTGACCCCGTACGTCGATGAACACAAAAACATTCTGCGCTCCAAACACCTGGAGCAGTGTGACGACTGGATTACATGTGAACACATCAGGACTTTCGGCAATTGGTTGGAAACACGTCTCAGAGGTGACAACACTATTTCTGATGAGCTGTACTCGTTGTCCAGGGGACCATCTTCGACTGTATTGACTTACAAAGGATACGAGATAAATGGGAATACATTTTACATGATCGCGCAAGATCAAAAGAGCACCAACCAAAACAGCGGTGTCCGCTTTGATGCAGCAACCAAGAGGGGAAAGGACACATATTATGGTTACATAGTGGACATATGGAAACTTGACTACGGACATGATTTTAAGGTCCCTTTGTTTAAGTGCAAATGGGTCAATATGTCAGGAGGCGGGGTACAGGTAGACCCACAGTACGGAATGACAACAGTGGATCTGAACAATCTTGGGTACACAGATGAACCATTCGTCCTAGCCAATGATGTGGCGCAGGTTTTCTATGTGAAGGACATGTCTACCAAACCGAGAAAAAGAAAAGATAAGGAAGCGAATACATCATACGATGAGCCAAAGCGCCACATAGTTCTTTCAGGAAAAAGAGACATCGTGGGATTGGAGGGCAAGACAGACATGTCTGAAGATTATGAAAAGTTTCATGAAATTCCTCCCTTCAAAGTCAAGGCTGACCCAAGCACCCTGTTAAGCGATGAAGAATATCCATGGTTACGGCGCAATAAGCAAAGGACACAAGCGAAGAAAAAGTGAAGACTTTCTCTCCACAACTATTATGATGATGCCTTTGATCTAGAATATCACTGCAGTTACATGTGAAGAAATGAAATGCCTTGTGTAACAAACGAGTTTCCGGAAACCCTGATACTTCAAACAGATTGTCCGTTTTGTACACGAAGTGCATCCAGTTTTTGTCGTAACCCTCTCAATTTTTTAGCACATGCTATGTGGGTGAAATGATGATACCATGCCAATTTTCAACCTCTTCAGAGTTCATTTGAAGTGCTTTTCAATTTCATGGTCATATAGCTCAAAAAAATCAGTAAATGCATGAAAAATAACAAATGAAGTCAGAAAGGGTTGAAAATTGATGATGTGGCTTTGAATGGTGCATTTTGAACACACAAAAAGTTTGGAGTTCAAATAGGTTCAAAAAAATGAAATCCCTTTGTAACAGACGAGTTTTCGTTCGAAACCGTGATACTTCGAAAGAGTTTGCCCGTTTTGTACACGAAGTGCATCCAGTTTTTGCCGTAACCCTCTCAACTTTTTAGCACATGCTATGTGGGTGAAATGATGATACCATGCCAACTTTCAACCTTTTCAGAGTTCATTTGTAGTGCTTTTCAATTTCAGGGTCATTTAGCGCAAAAAGAATGAACTAATAGCAAAAAGAATGAACTTAAAATAATCAATTAAAATATTCTGTTATGATCAACTAAAACAAAACTATAATATTCTTCAATAGCAAAAAGAATCAACTAAAAAGCTTTTATAAAACTCTAATAGCAAAAGGAATCAACTAAAAAGCTTTCATAAACCTCTAGTATTTTTAAACTAAAATTATATAAAATTTATGCAACTAAAATTATCAAAGTATTTTCTGTTCAAAACATTAATGGCAAAAAGAATTTTCATAAAGAAATTTTTTGTCAGAAACTTTAATAGCAAACTAAAATAACAAAATCTGTTCTTGATTAAAACAGACATTTAAAATAACCTCAAAATTACCAAATTTAATATAATGATAAAACACAATAATATTAAATAGCAGGAAAAAGAATCACTCAAAAATCTATTTTTATAGTAAATTTATTCACAAACTAGTGATTCACACAAATTTAAAAGAATTCAAATTTAAACTATTCAAATTTGAAAATTAATGGCACTAACAGAAAGTCTATAATTTTTGTGACCTAACAGCAAAAAGAATCTCTGGAAAACTGCAAAATAAATAAATAAAGCAAAAAAAACGCAAAAAAGAAAACAGAAAAAATGCCACCTACTGGGCCACCACGGCCTGAATACGACTAGAAACCCAGCTAGTTGGGCCAGGATTCTGGCCCGCAGAAGGCCCAGCAGGCCCACAGGCATAGCAGTGTCAGATTAGGCCCATAGGCCTGTAGTTCAGAGGAGTTCAACAGGGATGAGGCAGTCGAGCTTATAAACCGGTGCGGGGCGCTCTCAACTAGCGAGGTGGGACTAAACTCCCACCACCACGCCGCTGTGCAAGCCCATTGGTCCCGGTTGGTGCCACGAACCGGGACCAATGCTCACCTCTGGTCCCGGTTCGTGGTACCAACCGGGACCAAAGGTCTGTTTTCAGCAGCCCTGCTGAAAACAGACCTTTGGTCCCGGTTGGTGGCACCAACCGGGACTAAAGGGGGGCATTGGTCCCGGTTGGTGCCATGAACCGGGACCAATGCTCTTGGTATATAAGTTGCACTTAGGAATTTTCAGAACCGCCCATCCCCATTTCGATCTCTCCTCCTCCTCTCCTCCCGACGGCGGCGAATCCATCCACGACGCCGGCAGGCTGCCCGAGCTAGCCGTTGCCGACGCCCTCGCCGCGCCCTGCCCCCAACGCCGCCGCTCCTCGCGCCCCTCTGCCCTGACCCGACGCGCTGCCGCGCCCCCTGCCCCGTACGCCTCCTCGTCGCCGTCGCCGCGCCCCTGCCCCGCCGTCGCCGTCGCCGTGCCCTGCCTCCTCGTCGCCGCCCCCAGTGAGCTCGCCGCCCCCCAGTGAGCTCATTCTCCTCGTCGCTGGCCGCCCTCTGTAGATGATGATGATGATTATGATATGTATATAGATGAATTTTCCTAAGTTTAGATGCATTTTCCTAATTAAGTTTAGATGTGTAGTTATATTAATTTAGATGTGTAGTTAATTTAGATGTTGTAATTTTTTCTGTTGTAATTTTGTTCATAGAATTTTTATGATTTTTTTTGTTCATAGAATTTTCTTTGTCAATTTATGTATATGTTCATATTGTGTATGTATAGGAAAATTGTGTATGATCAAAGTCATTTATGTATATGTTCATATTTAGAAGAAAAAGAAGGAGAGGAAAAAGGAAAATAATAAGAAGAGGAAGAAGGAGAAGAAGATGAGAGGAAGAAGAGTAGAAATAAATAAGAAGATGAAAAAGAAGAAAAAAAAAGAGGAGAAGAAGAAAAAATAGAATAATATATTATTCTATTTTTTCTTCTTCTCCTCTATTCCTTCTTCTTCTCCTCTTTTTTTTCTTCTTTTTTTTCTTCGATCTTCTCCTCTATTCCTTTCTTCTTCTTCTCCTCTTTTTTTTCTTCTTCTTCCTCTTCTTATTTTTTATCGGGTATGTCGTTGTTGATATACCCCTCCCCGATAACTTCGACATGAGGGGGGGGGGGTCGATATACCCCCTCCCCTATAACTTCGACATGAGGGGGGAGGGGTCGATATACCCCCTCCCCGATAACATTTTTTCCCATGTATGTATGTCGTCGTTGTCGATATACCCCCTCCCCGATAACTTCGACATGAGGAGGGGGGTCGTTTTTTGGTACGAAGTTCAGCAAAGGCCATCCAAATAGCGATATTCGAAAGGCTCTTGCTGAACTTCGTACCAAGAAGCGAATTATCCTATCAGGACTCCGTTCCAAAATAATTTTGGAGAGCTTCATACCATCATGCGCCTGTTACTTCCGGCTAATGATGAAGCCATGGTTTTCTTGAATCCTTTGACACTAGACAACGTGACATATAGAAGGGTAGATGAGATCAGGAAAAATAGGGACCATTTTCTACACATACAGAATGGCGTCATTTTGTTAAATCCCTTGTCGGTCCGGACGTCGGACATTCATGAGAGAGGCGGTCCGGCCCAAACCCTAGAAGCGTTGCCGAGGCCACCCCAAACCCTAGAAGCATTGCCGAGGCCACCCCAAACCCTAGAAGCGTTGTCGAGGCCACCCCAAACCGTAGAAGCGTCCAGCTAGCTAGGTCTATGTTTGCCACTAATATATCCATCTCTCATGTTTGTATATTAATTGTCATGTTGTAATATTTGCAGAAACTATGGATCATCAAAGAGACTTAGAAGAAGAAGAGTTGTTGGGGGACATCATCCGCGGAGGAGGTGATGTCTTGTCGTTTCTCAACGACACCGATGGTCTGGAAGGAGAGGGTGAAGCAGGCTCCAGTGATCGAACAATGCAGGTGGAAGGACATGATCATGATGGCTCCGGTGACCGAATGCCGGTGGAAGAAGGAGACCGTGATGATGGCTCCGGTGACCGAACGGAGGAAGGAGCTGTTGCAAAGTCCGACGAGGTATATATATTAATTAAGCCTGTGCTGACTAGCTAATTGATGCATTAATTGTTTTGGTATGTCCACATATTAACTCTCTTCTTTCTTCTTTTCTAGCCCTCCGGATCGAGCAAAACTTCCATAACGAGACGAGGCCCGAAGAAAAGGTTGCGCCAGGATGAAAGGTTCACGATCACAGCAATCGCGGGCGATGGCCAACCGATTGAACCCAGCCGTACCAAGGAAGCATTTTCTGCTCAGTGCGGGGCTATTGTTAGGGACATGATCCCGATCAGCATCCAGCTATGGAATCAGCCTAAGAACGTAGACCATCAAGTTCCTTATGTCAACGATAGACAGAAAGATGATCTTTGGACAGCGCTGAAGGCAAATTTCACCCTACCGCCAGAGGAGGATCCGGATAAGCCAGTTATAGAGCCATTGGTCAAGGCTCATGCTCTTAAGAAGATGGCAGATCTATTCAGGAGGTGGAAGAATGAGTTGAAATCAACGTATGTCGACAAAGGGAAGACTCCAGAATAAACCGGCCGATTTGAGAAGATAAGAGATCACTGGCCCGCATTTGTGGCCTACAAGACATCGGACAGGACTAAGAAGATGTCAGAGACATACAAGAACAATGCTGCAAAGAAGAAGTTTCACCATCGCACGGGGTCAGGTGGCTACCTCAAAGCCCGGCCTTTGTGGGACAAGGCTGAGCAAGACCTGCTTGCTAAAGTGGTCGAACCAGAGACATTGAACTGGCCAGACCGTTCAAGGACTTGGTTCTTCGGGGTTGGGGGAACCTTGGACCCTGAAACAGGGAAGTGCCATTGGACGGAGGAGAACTTGAAATACCCGTCAAGAAGCTTCAGAGTTTATCGCCGCAGCGCAGCAAGGGACGTTCGTTCCCGACAGAGAGAATGACGAGCTCACCAAGGCCCTCGGGAATCCTGAGCACCCTGGACGAACACGAGGCACGCCAGGCTCCGTTGCGTTTTGAAGGTTGGGTTTCCCGGCGCAGGCGGTTACAAAACCCAGCAGAGGAAGAGGAAACTGGAGCAGAGCGAACTACAGAAGCTGAATGCAAGGGTACAAAAGCTAGAGGAACAAGTTGAGAGCCAGCGAGGTGCCGGCGCTACCCCCGAAGCTACCCCGCCATCTCAGCGGAGAAGCAGCGTGGCTTCCACCGAGTTCGTTCAGCAGCCTGACTTCACGGCTCCTAGCTACCCCGTGGATGCTATCACGGAGGCTCATTATTGCCAGCTTATGACGCAGTGGCAGCACCTCAAAGTCAAGGCGGCTGTCGGCTCTGTTGCACCTCCTGAACCCGACGCAACTTTTCACTGCCATCCGATTCCACAAGGCTATGCTGTTGTGATGGTGGATGAAGTAACGGAGGGATTTGAGGAGCTCGAGCTTGACCACCCTACAGGTCAAGGGGATACTCAGCTCGGTCTTGCTCTGAAGACTCCATGTCTATGGCGGAAGGAGCACATCAAGCTTCCGAACTGGACGCCTCCGCCTCCGGCGAGTTAGGGCACTCCGCCTCCTCCTCCTCCTCCTCCTCCTCCTCCTCCTCCTCCGGCGAGTGATCAGGGCACTCCACCTCCTTCTCCGGCTGCTCCGGCGCGTGAGGGCGGCACTCCGCCTCATTCTCCGCCTGCTCCGCCTGCTCCGGCGCGTCCGAGCAGCCCACCTCCTCCTCCGCCTCATCAGCAACGGCAGAAGACAGAAGCCGCCGCTCTGGCTGCTCCGGCGCGTCGGAGCACTCCGCCTCCTTCTACTACTCGTCAGCAGCAACGGAAGAGAGACGCCGCCGCTCCGGCGTCTAGCAGTACAGCCAGAGGCGGGAGGCAATACAGATTCGGTCCATCTCTCAAGCCTCTAGAGAAGTTACCATACGAGATGACCGAGGAGGAAAACGTGAAGATCTGTAAAGCCCAAGTGAAGGACTTTTTTGCAAAGAAACATCCACCTCCGGAGGAGAAGATAGATCCGGTGAAATTGAAGCGCACTTTGGATACCCTGAAGCGACCACCACCGCCTCCGCCGCAAACCAACTATGAGCGCATTATTGAAAGGACATATAAGGAAGTGGAGCGGTCGGGAAGTACTTGCAATGATCGAAGGTTAGCAGAACGAAGAAGTGGGAAAAAAATTCCCCAGCTCGGCGAACAAGCGAACCAATCGTGCCCCCCGCTCAAGGTGTCTTGCGATATCATCGCTAATCATCCGGGGATGGTGCCCGGTACCAATCCTGCAGATTACCTGCCCGACGATGCACATTTTGATACAATGGAGGTGGACGATTTCAAATACCGGTACGGGAAGCCTCTTGTCAAACCTGGTCATCCTCCTCTAACAACGATGATGCGAAGATTCCATGAGTGGTACATGGACACCTGCAGCGAGTCTGGGAAGGATACTTTGACGCTGAGAGTTAAAGAGGAGCACGAACTCGTTGGAATTGATCTGTTGTCTGTTCCATTTGAGGAGTTCTTCCAGTTTTTCAATCAAAAGGCCCTCGATAAAATAATCGTCACTTGCTACTGTCTGTAAGTACTACTTCTGTAATTAAGTCTCTATATATAGCTCAGCTCTTTCATTACATGTATATATAATTATCCTCACTATATTATGCAGATTGAAGATCGTCGAATGCAGAAAAGCACAAATCTATGATATTGGGTTCATTAACACAAATCTCATAGATGAATGGACGGTTAAATATAATGCCAAAGAAACCGAGGCCAACTTGCTACAATCGTTGCTTCAAAATCAAAACAAAGATAAAATACTCTTTCCTTACAACTTCAAGTGAGTGTTATTGTCTTGTGCATATTCGGTTTCCCTTATTACTCGAGGTTATAGTAATGTAATTGATGAGTTATGCATGTGTGCGCAGCTTCCACTTTATTCTCCTAGAGATTAAGCTTGAGCAGGGACTAGTAACCGTCTTAGACTCGAGACGAAAAGATCCCAAGGAGTATGCGGCCATGACTAAAATGCTCGAGAAGTAAGTTCAATCGATCGTTATCGCACCATATCGGCAACTTTGTTCATTTCCTGATATCAAGTAATTGTTTTCTTTGTCTGGCAGGGTTTGGAAAGAGTTCACCGCAGAAGCTCCGGGACTGCCGAGGGAGCTCCGATTTACACACCCGAAAGTAAGTATTACTAGCTAGTTCCGCGCATCTCCCATTGATTCTAGCTAGTTTCATCAATACCATTTAGCATGCTTGCTTATCAGTTTGATTGACCTCTATTTCTTGTAAAGTGGTTGTGGCAGGAAGACGGGAATGATTTTTGTGGATACTACATTTGCGAGTTCATCCACCACATGACCTGTGAGCGGGGCTACTCTAAAAAAGATTATGAAGTGCGTAAGCAATAATATTCACAATTTTATTTTATTACCATCATTTGTGTTGAGTTTCATTCATATATATGTATTGACCTCCTTCTTCAAATTAGATGTGGCAGATGCGGGATGAACTCCTACCACAAAATCGCATAAAAGCAATTCAAGAGGAATTGGCGGGATTCTTTCTTGACCACGTCATCAATAAAGCCGGAGAATACCATGTGGAACTTGACATCAGATGTTAGGGATTGTAAGAGATCTTATATTGTATATATGTAGCTAGTAGCGTCGGATAGATATACGAAAACTTGTTGTTCGACCAATCTCTCGGAGAAGGAGGAGGTCGATCACTTCTCTCTGTATATATATGTTCATGACGATCTTGTATACTTAATGGTTTCCTTCATTTCCTTACTAGCTAGCGTGTCGCGAGTTCTCTCTATACGTATAGTCGTAGCGTCGACCAAGCACGGAGATAAGAGAGGTCACTTCTCTCTATTACCTAGCTAACACAATATATGAAACCCCTAAACTAACCTTACAAAACCCCCAAACCCCCCCCCCCCCCTTTTAAAAAAAAAACCCCAGCCCCCTGAACTGCTGACGCGTGGATGCTTTTTGGTCCCGGTTGGTGCTACCAACCGGGACAAAAGGCCCTCCTGCCTGGGCAAGCCGCAGTGGCCACGTGGAGCCCCATATGTCCCGGTTCGTAGGCGAACCGGGACTAAAGGTATTGGGCTTTAGTCCCGACCCTTTAGTCCCGGTTCCAGAACCGGGACAAATGGACCTTTTTCTACTAGTGATCCCCCACATCAAACTATCCACCGTAACCTATTTGCTCGTATATATGGCATTATTGAGTATGTTTGCATCTCTCATCTTATGGGAGCCTCTTTTTTGTCAGGCCTACCAGTCGGCCGAATTTTCGGTTAATTTTACAGCCCTACTCTGCCTACCATTTCTTTCTTTTCTCGACACACGGTGTGTGCAGCAAAACTACCGATAAAGAGCCTAGAGCAACTCAAACAGAGTTGGCATATATGCCTGATCGCCATAGTAACCATTATTAGTGATTTTGGCAAAAAAAAAAAGAGGGGCACTCTAACAGAGCAGCCATCTTGTTAAGGTTGACCATAATTTTTGGAGCACCCTCCATATTTGGCCACTCAATCGCCATATATGGAGTCTTGGGGCAGCCTTTTGGAGCGCACTCCATATGGCAGTTACGTATAATTCTGTGTAGCGCGAAGAAAACTTCAGGTGAACCCCCACCTCACGTGGAAAAAAAAATCATGTGGAGACCGGCTCCAAACCAAGTCTTGTGCATACCCGATGCCGATGAATGACGTGTGTACATACAGAGCATCTCGCACCCGCCTAACTTGGTGCCCCCCTAGTCGAGTGTGCGCCTCCTCCAGGACGGCTCACTAGTCACCTCCTCCTTTGAAAAATAATGAAATATGGAATGACATATACTTCAAAACTATGATGTCTAGAACAGATTTCGAAGTCGAGATTACAAAGATCCAATAAAATAAAATAAAAAAAATGAAAAATAAGGGCTCCTTTGATTCAAAGGAATTCTATAGGATTTTTTAAGGATTGAAATCCTTAGGAATTTTTCCTATGTTTGTCCTTTGATTTGTAGGATTGAATATCATAGGAATTTTTTCTATGGAATCTTTTGTATTACATTTCATAGGAAATCTAACATCCACTCCAACCTTTTTTTACAATTTTTTGTTTTTTCTGTGCCATCAAACCCTCATTCCTAATCCTATAGGATTCAAGTGGGCATGCCACTCCAATCCTCTACTTTTCCTATTCCCGCATTTTCCAAATCCTGCGAACCAAAGAGGCCCTAAAAATTCAAAATAATATTGTTTTTTTCTTGGCAACATTAAGGAATGTTTTGAGTGCTTGCAAAATTTTATTGTGGAATCACACTCATGGAAGTCATGGCAAAAAAAAGTGAGTGCTCCAAAATGCTTTTGAAAGTAATATCTTTGGAGCATTGATTTTGTTTTTTCGCCATGACTTCCATGATGAAACTTTGCAAGCACTCGAAACATTTCGTAATGCTTGCCACAAAAAAATAGATTTTTTAATTTTATTCCAATCTTTTTTATTCTACTGTTCATATTGGATCATTTGAGCCCAGACTAAGAAACTCCATGTCCAATTAAAGACATTTATATTCAATGAAACAATCTCCATTTTCCCACACAATATGTATATTAGACTAAAAAGTAATACATTGTGCATTATTCATCCGTTGACACCATCTACAAATAGCTTATGGACACATCACCCTTTCACACTTGATTATGTCAATCCCACACCTATACAACTCCACTCCCCCCTGCACCAGCAAAGTTAGAATCATCAGGTTGTCGCAATTTTCAACAGTAAAGTCATGATCTCCACCTTCACTTTGCTCCCAAGATTACTTTCAATCTTTGAATGCCAAATGCCAACCCTAGTGCAGCGGCATGGTGCAATTGGTCATCATGTGTGATCAATGAAACACGAATTAGTTCAACATGATTTTTTTTTTGAAACATACCTCATTTTAAATTTTAATTTATGATCAAGATTACCTAGTTGATGCTTTGATAAAGCATTATGAATAAACTTGTAAGAAGGGATAGAGAGGGATTGGTGGAATCGATGTTTTATTGCTTAAGCCTCGTGGGCGTATATATAGGAGTACATGACCATCTTGGAGTACAAGTCAAGTTGAATAAATCCTACTTTCCTAAATAACCATGATAGTAGGCGAGAGAGGCGAAGGAGATTTGGAGCCGAGCGTCATGCGTCGTCGTCGCGCTGAGCAAGATCAAGAGGAGCACGCCTAGAGCCGACTCCCTCGTATTATGTGGTGGGGCTCGGACCACATGTTAGCGAGCTAATTTGTGGGCGAGTGACGCTGGAGGGTCAGGAGAAGCCACGAGTGAGCGAGCGTTCGATCATAGTGTCGATCCACTTTAGCTAGATTTCAGTCAACTGAATTTTAGTTTTGTGGTCAATCGATTTTCTGACCCTTGGATTGTGCTTTAAGATTTGTGTAGCTTTTCTTTTTTCTGTCAAATTTTGCTGGTGGTATTGGGCTGTTTGGATTCGATTGACACCTATTTTGGGTCAGTCGATTTCCTTCTTGGACTGGATTTTGGTGTGTGTATCCTTTTTTTCATGTGTTTACTTTTGTTTTCTGCACGTGTATGCTTTTATTTATTTTATTTTTCTGTTGAGTTTTCTTCTTCTTTACGTGTATTTTTGGATGTTGAGTGCGTGAAAATGTATACATGCAAGTACTACATGTACAAATTACATCAGAGTAGAGAAACTTCACTCTTATATATTTATTTTACATATTATAAAAAGTGCATTTTTTGTGCTAATTGTGTGGATTTTTTTTTATCTTTATTCTTTAAGGGTAATATGAATGCTAATTGTTTTGTGCATTTTTTTGATAAATAAATACATTTTTCTATTATTAAGTGTATGTATGCAAGAAAGTAGAATACAATATGTGTGTAAATTGTACTAGACTGCTAAAGTCGCATTATTAATGTGATTCGCTGCATATTATAAAAAGTGCAAAGGTGTGTAAGTTTTTTTCTTTATTTTCTTTCCTCTCAAGAGTAATTCCAATGTCGCTAATTTATTCTCTCTTAGAAAACTTTATTTGTTTTATTATGTTTAGTTTTTAATTCATTTCATGTTTTTAAGGACGATACCAATGCCACTTATTCGTTCCTTGTTTAATTTTTTTGTTTTTATGTAAAATTCACTATAATATGTTTATTCTTACATAACTAAAAAAGTGCAATTTATGTGTAAATTGCGTGCAATTTGTTTATTTTTTTGAATTCCTTTCTTCTTAAAGGGTGGTACCAATGCCTCTATACTTCATTTCTTCTTAGAATTTTTTTGTGTGTGTTTGTAAGTAAGTATACACGCAGGTATGATACACCATGTGTGTAAATTATAGTATAAGCAAAAATTACACCTTATGTGCTTATTTTTGGCATATTAGAAAAGTGCAATTTCAGGGCATTCTTGTGTGCAAGTTATTTTTTAATTTTATTTCTTCTTAAAGGGTTTCATTTTCCCAAAACTTCATTAGTTTGTTTTGGTTTTCGTTTTTATATTTTCTTTCTTTAAAGGTTTTTATTATTACATTGAAAACTTCATTGTTTTGTTTTAGTTTTTGTATTTTGTTTTCTTAAAGGGTTTCATTCTTCCATAGAAAACTTCATTATTTTGTATTTGTTTTAGTTTTTTATTTTCTTTCTTCTTAAAGCGTTTCATTCTTCCCTAGAAAACTTCATTATTTTGTTTTTGTTTTTGTTTTTTATTTTCTTTCTTCTTAAAGGGTTTCAATCTTCCCTAGAAAATTTCATTATTTTATTTTTTTATTTTTATTATCTTTCTTCTTAAAGGGTTTTATTTTTCCCTAGAAATATTCATTATTTTGTTTTCATTTTAATTTTAATTTTATTTCTTTAATGGTAATACTTTTATTTTTGCATATTATAACAAAACACAAATTATGTGTAAATTGCGTGCAAATTTTACCATTACCTGGTTTTTATTGCCTTTCTTCTTAAAGGGTAATGTCAATGTTCAGTTTTTTTTATATTCTTTCTTCTTCAAGGGTAATACACGGGCCAGTGAGTCCACCGGCACAGGAGCATGCTAGGTTTAGTATTTAGCAAACACGTCAATCAACTGACCTGTAGCCATTCGACTGAAACAAATTTGGGTCAGTCGACTGACCCAAAAAGAAGTCAGTCAACTGACCTGTAGCCGCTCCCGTGTCGATCACCGGGGGCGGGGCTGCACAAACGCGGGTTTGCAATGGTATGCACACAGAAAATCCACCTCATGTGGGATGGCGAGGTGGTTTGGAAAAATGTCTCATTGATGAGTGAGTCCCACGATTACAGAGGCACCAAATATGAGATGTCTTAATTTGCGCGTCGCTTGTCCAACCTTCACATCCATATATAGTGCATTTCATATGGCCGATGACGATCGCAGATATGATGACCCTCCTAAAGTTGCTCTTAATTGACTTGAACTGTCGAATGTTGAATGTCTCATGCTCATGCATGCTCGCGTGTGCCTTTTGCTTCGCCACTGGCCACTGTTGCGTGATCCATCAGACATTTTTCCGTGGTACCCGCGTGCCCTGGTCGTGCATTTGGTCATGGCTCGTACGAGACAGTGAGAGCTGCCGATAATATGCAAGTGCTCCCTACCCAAACAGTTGATGCCCTGTCACTCGCCATACATCGCTGTTTCGTTCGCTGAGAATGTACAGCTACCGAGTGTGAGTGCATAGTAGTGCTTCTTCAGTTCTTCTCAACTGTTGTCTGACGATCGAACCTAACTCTCTCTCTCTCTCTCTCTCTCCACCGTCATCACGGACGCGTTCGTCCCCTGCCGACCTCCGGCGAGACTCCGGCTAGTAAAAACGTCGGCTGTCAGCCCGAGCCTGGAGTAATGAATGCGACTTGGACGCCTGGTCAACCTGCTAACTACTCCATTTCCTGGAGTACTTTTCTCACTTGACATGTACCACGCACGCACCAGAAGGCTGAAGGCCGCCATTTCCCCAGCGACCCTCCGGAAACAACAAAGTGATCACCAGGCTACCACCACCTCCAGTCGCCGTTCTCCCTTTTGCCCCGGAAACAACCCAATAGCTGTCTGAACAACTCTCCCGTCATGATTTCCTCAAGCGACCCGTCTCTCTTATTTCCGGTGCGTTTTTGCTAGGCTAGGGAAAAAAAGAAAGAAAGAACTTTCAGCCTTTGGGGTACGTTTGCACCACAACCTCCCGCATGCATGCATGCACGCGTTGTCCTTGAGTTCACAGCTGAAACGATCGATCAGACATTTTTCCATTGTAGTACGTGTGTGTGCCTTGGTCGTGCATTTGGTCATGGCTTCATCGACAGAGCGGTACATGCTAGTGTCGCCAGTCGAATATCTGTACCCGGCGTTCGTACCGACGGCGACAGGGACGGCACAGCCACCAGCAGTCCAAAAGAGCCAGTGCCGTCATATGTCTTTGAATATTCACGTTGCCGATGGAAGAAACAGGTGCACTATGTACTCTCGAACCAAAACATGCCGATTCTTTTTTACATGCATGCATGCAGCAAAAATAACAAATTTGACCCGCGGACAAAAAAAATTCACAAAGTGAACTGTCTTTGAAATTTTTTCGCTCCGCTGACTCTTTCATGTAGCGCCCGACGGCCAGGCGCCACACTACACTGTGCAGCGCCTGACTAGCAGGCGCTACACGTCTGACCAGCGTCGCACTCCGAACTGCGTAAAAATTGCTAAGTCAGTGCGTAACGCCTAAAAGCTAGGCGCCACACTGTACCACACTATACAGTGTAGCGCCTAGACACTAGGCGTTGCACTACTTGCATCAAGCTGCATCAGCTGGCACTCCCTGTGATCATGTTGAACGTTGTACAGACAAACATGCGGCCGGTCAAACTGCGCTGCGGTCGTCGTTGTCCGTTCGCCAGGTCAAACTGCTTGCTGCAGCATGCATGTTAGTGTAAGAATAATATAATATATCGTGTATGCTGCTCCATCCAGAGTTAGATGCCACGTCTTTGCCCGTCTTGGGTGACCTCGACGCTCAATACAAGATCCTCAGAATACGCACGTACTACCACGTGTTGATCTGATCTTTGTCTGTACAACGTTCGAGATGATCAGAGAGAGTGCCGGCTGCTGCATAATGCAAGTAGTGCAGCGCCTAGCTCTTAGACGTTGCACACTGACTTAGTAAATTTTAGGTAGCTTAGAGTGCTATGCTAGGCAGGTGTGTAGTGCCTGTCAGTTAGGCGCTGCACAGTGTAGTGTGACGCCTGACTGTCGGGTGCTACACGAAAGGGTCAGCGGAGTGAATTTTTTTTCAGGACAGTTCATTTTGTGAATTCTTTTCGTCCACAGGTTAAATTTGTCATTTTTGCCTACACCGTCGTGCTTCTATCATGTCTGAGACAACTTTCACGAGGCAAATTGTGCACAACAGCAGCTTTTCATTATTCGATAAAGAGAAGCGGATTCCAAAGCTGCATCTCAAAATCTTCGTATCATATGAGTGACTGGCTTCCCTTCGCTAGTAAAAAAGGCCCATTTGTCCCGGTTCTGGAACCGGGACTAAAGGGTCGGGACTAAAGCCCAATACCATTAGTCCCAGTTCGCCTACGAACCGGGACAGATGGGGCTTCACGTGGCCGCTGCGGCTTGCCCAGACAGGAGGGCCTTTTGTCCCGGTTGGTGCATTTTGTCCCGGTTGGTAGCACCAACCGGGACCAAAAAGTGTCCACGCGTCAGCAGTTCAGGGCCTGGGGTTTTTGTTTTTTTTAAAAGGGGGGGGGGGGGTTTGGGGGTTTTGTAGGGTTAATTTAGGGGTTTCATATATTGTGTTAGCTATCTAATAGAAAGAAGTGTCCTCTCTTATCTCCGTGCTTGGTCGGCGCTATGTACTATACGTATAGAGAGGACTCGACACGCTAGCTAGTAAGCAAATGAAGGAAACCATTAAGTACACAAGATCGTCATGAACATATACAGAGAGAAGTGATCGACCTCCTCCTTCTCCGAGAGATTGGTCGAACAACAAGTTACATATATACAATATAAGATCTCTTACAATCCCTAATATCTGATGTCAAGTTCCACATGGTATTCTCCGTCTTTATTGATGACGTGGTTAAGAAAAAATCCCGCCAATTCCTCTTGAATTGCTTTTATGCGATCTTGTGGTAGGAGTTCATCCCGCATCTGCCACATCTAATTTGAAGAAGGGGGTCAATACATGTATATGAATGAAACTCAACACAAATGATGGTAATAAAATAAAATTGTGAATATTATTGCTTACGCACTTCATATTGTTTTTCAGAGTAGCCCCGCTTAGAGGTCGTCGCGTTGTAGATGTACTCGCAAACGTAGTATCCACAAAAATTATTCCCGCCTTCCTGCCACAACCACTTTACGAGAAATAGAGGTCAATCAAACTGATAATCAAGCATTATAAATGGTATTGATGAAATAGCTAGAATCAATGGGAGATGCGCGGAACTAGCTAGTAGTACTTACTTTCGGGTGTGTAAATCGCAGCTCCCCCGGCAGTCCCGGAGCTTCTGCGGTGAACACTTTCCAAACCCTGCGAGACAAAGAAAATAATTACTTGATATCAGGAAATGAATAAAGTTGCCGATATGGTGCGATAATGATCGATTGAACTTACTTCTGGAGCATTTCAGTCATGGCTGCATACTCCTTGGGATCTTTTCGTCTCGAATCTAAGACGGTTACTAGTCCCTGCTCAAGTTTAATCTCTAGGAGAATAAAGTGAAAGCTGCGCACGCATGCATAACTCATCAATTACATTACTATAACCTCGAGTAATAAGGAAAACCGAATATGCACAAGACAGTAACACTCACTTGAAGTTGTAAGGAAAGAGTATTTTATCTTTGTTTTGATTTCGAAGCAACGATTGTAGCAAGTTGGCCTCGGTTTCTTTGGCATTATATTTAACCGTCCATTCATCTATGAGATTTGTGTTAATGAACCCAATATCATAAATTTGTGCATTTCTGCATTCGACGATCTTCAATCTGCATAATATAGTGAGGATAATTATATATACATGCAATGAAAGAGCTGAGCTATATATAGAGACTTAATTACAGAAGTAGTACTTACAGACAGTAGCAAGTGATGATTATTTTGTCGAGGTCCTTTTGATTGAAAAACTGGAAGAACTCCTCAAATCGAACAGACAACAGATCAATTCCAACGAGGTCGTGCTCCTCTTTAACTCTCAGCGTCAAAATGTCCTTCCCAGACTTACAGGTGTCCATGTACAACTGATGGAATCTTCGCATCATCGTTGTTAGAGGAGGATGACCAGGTTTGACGAGAGGCTTCCCGTACCGGTATTTGTGTTCGTCCACCTCCATTGTATCAAAATGTGCATCGTCGGGCAGGTAATCACCAGGATTGGTACCGGGCAGCATCCCCAGCAGATTTGCGACGATATCGCTAGACACCTTGAGCGGGGGGCACGATTGGTTCGCCTGTTCGCCGAGCTGGGAATTTTTTTTCCCACTTCTTCGTTCTTGTAACCTTTTGTCAATTGAAGTAGTTCCCGACCGGCGCGCTCCTTGCACTGCCTTTTTAAGAGCGCTGACATGGTTGTCATCCGGCGGAGGCGGTGGTGGTCGCTTCAGGGCATCCAAAGTGCGCTTCAATTTCACCGGATCTATCTTCTCCTCCGGAGGCGGATTTTTTTTGCAAAAAAGTCCTTCACTTCGCCTTGACAGATCTGCGCGTTTTCCTCCTCGGTCATCTCGTATGGTAACTTCTCTAGAGGCGAGAGAGTCGGACCGAATCTGTATTGCCTCCCGCCTCTGGCTGTACTGCTAGACGCCGGAGCAGCCGGAGCGGCAGCGGCTGTCTTCCTTCGTTGCTTACGAGGCGGAGAAGGAGGCGGAGTGCTACGACGCGCCGTAGCAGCCGGAGGAGGAGGCGGAGCCGGAGGAGGAGGCGGAGGAGGAGGTGAAGGCGGAGGAGGCGGAGGAGGAGGAGGCGGAGCGGCGGCGACTGTCTTCCGCTGTTGCTGACGAGGCGGAGGAGGAGGCGGGCTGCTCGGACGCGCCGGCGCAGGCGGAGAAGGAGGCGGAGTGCCGCCACGCGCCGGAGCAGCCGGAGAAGGAGGCGGAGTTCCCTGATCACTCGCCGGAGGAGAAGGCGGAGTGCCCTGACTCGCCGGAGGAGGAGGCGGAGGAAGAGGCGGAGTGCCCTGACTCGCCGGAGGAGGAGGAGGAGGAGGAGGCGGAGGCGTCCAGTTCGGAAGATTGATGAGCTCCTTCCGCCATAGACATGGAGTCTTCAGAGCAAGACCCAGCTGAGTCTCCCCTTCACCGGTAGGGTGGTCAAGCTCGAGCTCCTCAAATCCCTCCGTTATTTCATCGACCATCACAACAGCATAGCCTTCTGGAATCGGAAGGCAGTGAAAAGTTGCGCCGGGTCCAGGAGGTGCAACAGAGCCGACAGCCGCCTTGACTTTGAGGTGCTGCCATTGCGTCATAAGGTGGCAATCTTGAGCCTCCGTGATAGCATCCACGTTGTAGCTGGGACCCGTGAAGTGAGGCTGCTGAAGGAGCTCGGTGGAAGCCACGCTGCTTCTCCGCTGAGATGGCGGGGTAGCTTCTGGGGTAGCTCCGGCAGGTCGCTGAACTAGTGCTTGTTCCTCTAGCGCTCGTACCCTTGCATTCAGCTTCTGCAGTTCGGTCTGCTCCACTTTCCTCCTCCTCTCCCGGGTTTTGTAACCGCCTGCGCTGGGAAACCCAACCTTCCACGCAACGGAGCCTGCCGTGCCTCGTGTTTGTCCTGGGTGCTCAGGATTCCCGAGGGCCTGTGTGAGCTCGTCGTTCTCTCTGTCGGGAACGAACATCCCTTGCTGCGCTGCGGTGATATACTTCTGAAGCTTCTTGACGGGTATTTCAAGTTGCTCCTTCATCCAACGGCACTTCCCTGTTTCAGGGTCCAAGGTTCCCCCAACCCCGAAGAACCAAGTCCTTGAACGGTCTGGCTAGTTCAATGTCTCTGGTTCGACCCCTTTATCAAGCAGGTCCTTCTCAGCCTTGTCCCACAATGCTCGGGCTTTGAGGTAACCACCTGACCCCGTGCGATGGTGATGCTCCTTCTTTGCAGCATTTTTCTTGTTTGTCGCTGACATCTTCTTACTCTTCTTCGATGTCTTGTGGGCCACAAATGCGGGCCAGTGATCTCTTATCTTCTCAAATCGGCCGGTGAATTCTGGAGTCTTCCCTTTGTTGACAAACGTTGATTTCAACTCATTCTTCCACCTCCTGAATAGATCTGCCATCTTCTTTAGAGCATGAGCCTTGACCAATGGCTCTATAACTGGCTTATCTGGATCCTCCTCTGGCGGTAGGGTGAAATTTGCCTTCAGCGCGGTCCAAAGATCATCTTTCTGTCTATCGTTGACAAAAGACACTTGAGGGTCTTCGCTCTTAGGCTTATTCCATTGGTGGATGCTGATCGGGATCATGTCCATAACAAGAACCCCGCACTGAGCAGAAAATGCTTTTTTGGTCCGGCTGGGTTCAATCGGTTGGCCATCACCCTTGATTGCTGTGATCGTGAACCTTTCATCCTGGCGCAACCTTTTCTTCGGGCCTCGTCTCGTTACCGAAGTTTGGCTCGATTCGGAGGGCTAGAAAAGAAGAAGGAAGAGAGTTAATATGTGTACATACCAAAACAATTAATGCATCAATTAGCTAGTCAGCACAGGCTTAATTAATATATATACCTCGCCGGACTTTAACTCTCAGCGCCAAAATATCCTTCCCAGACTTGCAGGTGTCCATGTACCACTTATGGAATCTTCGCATCATCGTTGTTAGAGGAGGATCACCAGGTCTGACGAGAGGCTTCTCGTACTGGTATTTGTGTTCGTCCACCTCCATTGTATCAAAATGTGCATCGTCGGGCAGGTAATCACCAGGATTGGTACCGGGCAGCATCCCCGACAGATTTGCGATGATATCGCTAGACACCTTGAGCGGGGGGCACGATTGGTTTGCCTGTTCGCCGAGCTGGGGAATTTTGTTCCCTCTTCTTCGTTCTTGTAACCTTTTTTCACTTGAAGTAGTTCCCGACCGGCGCGCTCCTTCCACTGCCTTTTTCAGAGCGCGGACATGGTTGTCATCCGGCGGAGGCGGTGGTGGTCGCTTCAGGTTCTCAAAGTGCGCTTCAATTTCACCGGATCCATCTTCTCCTCCGGAGGTAGATTTTTCTTTGCAAAAAAGTCCTTCACTTGGGCTTGACAGATCTCCGTGTTTTCCTCCTCGGTCGTCTCGTATGGTAACTTCTCTAGAGGCTTGAGAGATGGACCGAATTTGTATTGCCTCCCGCCTCTGGCTGTACTGCTAGACGCCGAAGCAGCCGGAGCGGCTGCGGCTGTCTTCCTTCGTTGCTTACGAGGCGGAGAAGGAGGCGGAGTGCTACGACGCGCCAGAGCAGCCAGAGCGGCGGCGGCTGTCTTCCGCTGTTGTTGACGAGGCGGAGAAGGAGGCGGGCTGCTCGGACGCGCCGGCGCAGGCGGAGAAGGAGGCGGAGTGCCGCCACGCGCCGGAGCAGCTGGAGAAGGAGGCGGAGTGCCGCCACGCGCCGGAGCAGCCGGAGAAGGAGGCGGAGTGCCCTGATCACTCGCCAGAGGAGGAGGCGGAGGAGGAGGCGGAGTGCCCTGACTCGCCGGAGGAGGAGGCGGAGGCGTCCAGTTCGGAAGGTTGATGAGCTCCTTCCGCCATAGACATGGAGTCTTCAGAGCAAGACCCAGCTGAGTCTCCCCTTCACTGGTAGGGTGGTCAAGCTCGAGCTCCTCAAATTCCTCCGTTATTTCATCGACCATCACAACAGCATAGCCTTCTGGAATCAGAAGGCAGTGAAAAGTTGCGCCGGGTTGAGGAGGTGCAACAGAGCCGACAGCCGCCTTGACTTTGAGGTGCTGCCATTGCATCATAAGGTGGCAATCTTGAGCCTCCGTGATTGCATCCACGGGGTAGCTGGGAGCCATGAAGTGAGGCTGCTGAAGGAGCTCGGTGGAAGCCACGCTGCTTCTCCGCTAAGATAGCGGGGTAGCTTCGGCAGGTCGCTGCCTCTGAACTAGTGCTTGTTCCTCTAGCGCTCGTACCCTTGCATTCAGCTTCTGCAGTTCGGTCTGCTCCACTTTCCTCCTCCTCTCCCGGGTTTTGTAACCACCTGCTCTGGGAAACCCTTCCTTCCACGCAACGGAGCCTGCCGTGCCTCGTGTTCGTCCTGGGTGCTCAGGATTCCCGAGGGCTTGTGTGAGCTCGTCGTTCTCTCTGTCGGGAACGAACGTCCCTTGCTGCGCTGCGGCGATATACTTCTGAAGCTTCTTGACGGGTATTTCAAGTTGCTCCTTCGTCCAACGGCACTTCCCTGTTTCAGGGTCCAAGGTTCCCCCAACCCCGAAGAACCAAGTCCTTGAACGGTCTGGCCAGTTCAATTTCTCTGGTTCGACCCCTTTATCAAGCAGGTCCTTCTCAGCCTTGTCCCACAACGGCCGGGCTTTGAGGTAGCCACCTGACCCCGTGCGATGGTGATACTCCTTCTTTGCAGCATTTTTCTTGTTTGTCGCTGACATCTTCTTACTCTTCTCCGATGTCTTGTGGTCCACAAATGCGGGCCAGTGATCTCTTATCTTCTCAAATCGGCTGGTGAATTCTGGAGTCTTCCCTTTGTCGACAAACATTGATTTCAACTCATTCTTCCACCTCCTGAATAGATCTGCCATCTTCTTAAGAGCATGAGCCTTGACCAATGGCTCTATAACTGGCTTATCCGGATCCTCCTCTGGCGGTAGGGTGAAATTTGCCTTCAGCGCGGTCCAAAGATCATCTTTCTGTCTATCGTTGACAAAAGTAACTTGAGGGTCTTCGCTCTTAGGCTTATTCCATTGGTGGATGCTGATCGGGATCATGTCCCTAACAAGAACCCCACACTGAGCAGAAAATGCTTCCTTGGTCCGGCTGGGTTCAATCGGTTGGCCATCGCCCTTGATTGCTATGATCGTGAACCTTTCATCCTGGCGCAACCTTTTCTTTGGGCCTCGTCTCGTTACCGAAGTTTGGCTCGATCCGGAGGGCTAGAAAAGAAGAAAGAAGAGAGTTAATATGTGTACATACCAAAACAATTAATGCATCAATTAGCTAGTGAGCACAGGCTTAATTAATATATATACCTCGCCGGACTTTGCAACATCTCCTTCCTCCGTTCGCTCACCGAAGCAGTCATCACGGTCTCCTTCTTCCACCGGCATTCCGTCACCGGAGCCATAATAATCATGTCCTTCCACCTCCATTGTTCGATCACCGGAGCCTGCTTCACCCTCTCCTTCCAGACCATCGGTGTCATTGAGAAACGACAAGACATCACCTCTGCCGAGGATTATGTCCCCCAACAACTGTTCTGCTTCGATGTCTCGGTGCTCCATAGTTTCTGCAAATATTACAACATGGAAATTAATATACAAACATGACAGATGGATATATTAGTGCAAACGTAGACCTAGCTAGCTCGACGCTTCTACGGTTTGGGGTGGCCTCGACAACGCTTCTAGGGTTTGGGGTGGCCTAGGCAACGCTTCTAGGGTTTGGGGTGGCCTCGACAACGCTTCTAGGGTTTGGGTTGGACCGCCTCTCTCATGAATGTCCGACGTCCGGACCGACAAGGGATTTAACAAAATGACGCCATTCTGGATGTGCAGAAAATGGTCCATATTTTTCCTGATCTCATCTACCCTTCTATATGTCACGTTGTCTAGTGTCAAAGAATTCAAGAAAACCATGACTTCATCATTAGCCGGAAATGACATGCGTATAATGGTACAAAGCTCTTCAAAGTTGTTTTGGAACGGAGTTCCCGATAGAATAATTCGCTTTTTGGTACAAAGTTCAGCAAGAGCCTTCCGAATATCGCTATTTGGAAGGCCTTTGCTGAAATTCGTACCGAAAGGAGAATTATTCTATCCGGAACTCCGTTCCAAAACAACTTTGAAGAGCTTCGTAGCATCATACGCCTGTTACTTCCGACTAATGATGAAGCCATGGATTTCTTCAATACTTTGACAGACAACGTGACACATAGAAGAATATATATATAGATGAGATAAAAAAAAATTGGATCAACTTGTGCACATCCATAATGGGGGCATTCTTGATAAATCTATATATGTCAAAATTCAAACTTTGACATATGATCAAACTTTGACATATGATCAAATGTTGCATATGTCAAAATTCAAACTTTGACATATGATCAAACTTTGATATATGATCAAATGTTGCATATGTCAAAATTCAAACTTTGACATATGATCAAACTTTGATATATGTCCACCGCGATATAAAATAATACATAGACTTGTTCGGGCGAGAGGGGGTTGATCGACGTCCCCCCTCATGTCGAAGTTACCGGAGTTATCTTCTAGTGGTTTGGGTGGCCTCGAGAGTTTGTCGGGTAGGGGCGGGAGGGGGTAGGAGATCGACAACGCTTTTTTCTAGGG